>PQWD01014651.1:0-20171 GCA_019425675.1 Leucinodes orbonalis | reverse complement strand
TCTCCTAACATAACAGTAACGTTAGGAATAACTTGATTACAAGAGGTTTTTTTGCGATAGGGATTCTCCTAGCAACCCAGAACTGCTGTCTTTGCTGAAAATGGCAAAAGTAAACTTTCACTACTAAAACGTTATTCATATTGTGTAGTGTGGGAGGAATATGTTTAATTTGCCATTCCAAATGAATGATACACCAATAAAATACAACCCTTAACATAATCCAAACATATTTGTTTTTATCCCAACAAATAATGAAAACAAACAGAAACCGCATGAACATTGCCAAAGCGAAAATAAAATAAAACAAAACTGTGATCAAAACAAAGCTTCATTGTTTTGTTTCCAATGTGACATTGAATAGACGGCCAACAACTTCGGGCTCGTGGCCCATCAATCCTTCTAAATGGTTAAACAAATAAACACTCTCCCTTCGAGTTATCAATCATTTATACTTCAATTTAATAAATTTTGACGAGATTAGCAACAGAGATTCCCGTGCCCCTTTGAGATACCACCATAGAGTAAATAAAAGCGTACAGAGAGTTCATTCGTTGAACGTGATAGTTTTAGATACTTATAAAAGACGGCCGCTTCTTCAAATTTAATTACAGAGCGTTGATAAGGGCTGAATCTGACGCAAATCCATTTCATCCAAAGTGAAGCTTGCCTAAAATAGACAGCTTATAATTTTTTGAGAAAGTTTTCATTATCTTTTAAGGATTAAGTTTTGTCTCGCTGAAGACGATTAGACGTCAGTGTAACTTAGACTCGGGACTACATTAAAATGGTACAAAATCAAAAGTACGAGCGCACTACTATGTCAATACGATATGTAGTAAGCGACGTGATAATTAATGAATATTTTGCCTAACTGACGCGATGGGCAATCATTTGCCGCGGACACTTTTTGAGTGAGATTATGCATCAGGTTAGTTTCTTGATTATCTAATGTTAAAAATTTACCATAGCTATGCAGTACGTGAAGACCTGTCTTTTACACACGGATAACTAATGATAATTCTATTAGTGATTTAACCTATCAACTTCTAAATCATTTCGAATCGACAGCCAACATCCATTGAAACATAGCCATGCGTAACTTACTTCATAATTTTGGTGTGGTATATGCCATAGGTATGATTATCATGACAAAATTGACGTCATTTACCTAACTGTAAGAGTAAGCACCATTTATTAAGACTACTTAAAGAATACAACCAGATCATTATTGACATAGCTTATAATTTCTGAAGTTTTACTTGTACCAAATATTATTTCTGACCACCTAAAAGTTAGCCTTTTACTTTGATGTTTGAGATAAACAACGTTGTTAGCTGAGTTTCCACTCGTTGGTGCTCTTAGGCTCTTTGCTTAAAGCGCTTGCTAAGAGCCCTTAGCGCACCACGACTGTCCAGTGAAACTGTTGACTTGTATATTTTATTAAACAAAACAACGATGCAAACAGTATTGGAAAGAACAAACTATTGAGGGGCGCTATTATTTTAAATTACGTTTTTCTTCACTGAACAAATTATGTTAACTGTAGACATACATACTTTCGTCTATGGGATACTTTTGGATTTTTGTACATACATACATTATTGACAAATACACACTGAAAGGTAAGCACTGAAACCTCGTATTGTCATATGCATTGAAGTCAATTTTAATCATCTCTGAGGACATGAAATGGATAAATTATTGTGATGTATATTCTTTCAAGGAACTGCTGCAAAACTATTTTGATTTTTAATTATTTGGTTTGCCTTCAAAGTATTTTCTTTCTGTTGATTATGGTAGTTATTATAATGCAACGACTTTTCATTCCAGTCCCTATATTTGGTCCGCTATTTAATGGGCCCACTCGATTATGAAAATCTGGACTGTAGTACTAAACCAATCCGAGCAAGTCCAATTGCCCTTTAATAATGGCGAAGATCTACATAGTCCACCTTGAACTGTATGAATGTATGTATGTTTGGTAGAACAAAGCCAAACGTGACTAACCTTATAAACAATCTTTACTCCAGTGTAATCCCATTATATTTAAATGCATAAAACAAAAACGTTGTTAGCTAACATGTTTGTCATATACAAATACGCTATAATCCTGTGGTCCTTTGACCTTGGCTCTATCTCCGGCCAAGAGTTTTAATTACGGCTTATTGTGGGTAACTTGAGCAAAAACCATCTGGAACAATAGCAACTAATCTAAGAAGTTGGGCAGCTACAAGGTTTTCGCCCTATTGAGTCTATACTTATTATGCATACGTATTAGTTTACGTATCAGTCTTATTGTAACTGCAACGTATCTATCAAAAGCTGAGATTAATTAGTATATAAATATGATAATTTGTAGTTTGATAAAGTATATTTTGTAAAATTAAATACATTAAGTTAATTCTATTCGATGAATAAGAATCGCAAATATGTAATTTTAGGTCCTGGTACCTAAACAACAGTTTTATGTCTTCCATAGTTCTGAGTAAAATACTGTGACTTTTCCCACATCAACCACAGCCTAACATGTAACATCCAAACAATGAAGTATTAAATTAGTATAAGTTCAGTATACAATTTAAACTAATTGTATCTTAAAAAATATAAGTCTTTGTTTACTTGACGATCACAAGGCTCGTAAAGTTTATCGTATTCGAGTGGATATTTTCGCAATCTGTATAATTAATGTTTGCGTTTTAGATTGCTTTTGTTGGGAGTCGATTGTAATTTTATGCGCAATGAATAAAACGTTAGCGTCTCCGGAAGGCTTATAGGCCGAGGGCTGTAAACAAATACAATTAATATTGTTGATGATTATCGTAGAGATCTCGAAGAACCAGTAAAACATTAAAACTTTTGAAACTGGAATATTTTATAACCGAACATGAATGCTAAAATATTGATCAAGAAAAACAGTATTCAATATTGGAAAAGAAGTATTTTATAAATAATAGTAACTGAAGTAAATAGGATAGATCTATATTCAGCATCTGTTTGACTCTTCAGTTCTGAGAACATAGGTACGTTAATAGATTTTGCTTTAGCCATTAAAAGATTTATTCACGAGTATGTTTAGGCAACCATAAAGCAAATTTCATTTACTAGCGTACGTAAATAAATATCCACATTCTTATATTTATTCAGGTTTCGTCGACTTGTATATGCTACACCCGTCGCCCAGTATTTGTTACGATGGGCGAGTACAATACTCGTTACGTTTGGGATTTAGGGTCATATTTAAAATCAAAATATCTTTATTCAAATAATTCTGTTACAGATTTTGAATCGTCAATTATTATTTTATTCTTTATGACTCTACCAATGGTTCGAAATAAGTAGGATCTTCGAGAAGAGCCGGCAAGAAACTCGATAGGCACTTTTTATGTTACAGAGTTTTGTCATTTAAAATTTATTAAAACAGTTAAGTGTAGTTTTTATCATATCTAACCACGAATTATTTGTTAAAAGTTATGTTTCTTGCGTACAAATAAGGTATTGTCGGAGTCAGAGAGACAGAGTTACATGTAACGCCCTCCAGGCAAACAGCAAAACATGTCTTACGAAGCATTATTTTTCTTTCTCATCACTTTTCCCAAGAAATTGTTATAAAAAATATGGAAAATATTACACAAAGTCAACTACTACTACGTGTTCTCCCCCGATTCGATTCTCCGAGTAACAACTCCGGGTCAAGCATAACTCAAGAAGACTTTTTGTAGTGTACCAGAATAAAAAAATGCATACCTATATACTTATAAAGATCACCATTATAATCAGCCTATAACAGCCTACTGCAGGGCAAAGGCCTTGGCGAGATTGGGCCGTAACTGACCAATCGGGCCTCATGCTGATTGGTGGGTCTAAGAAACTGCCATCCTAAGATTGTAGTCGGGACCTTTTGGACAATATTTCCAAACCAGGCAGTCCTTAAACAGTCCCTATTCGCGTAACCGGCGTGTGCCGGGCCGTTTTCTCCCCAAACATATGTTAGGCTACCAAGCCCCCACGCAACGCCCTAAGCCGAGGTTCGAGTCCCGTTCGGGGACGCCCTCAGGCTCGTTGTTTAAATTTTAAGGCTGAGAGCCTTCAGCGCTCGCCAATTGTCGGTGAAAAAAAAAGCAAAGTAAAGGCCACCTGCGACCAACAGCAGTAGTCAGTTCGAAAAAAGAGGCCTAACTATACGAGGAAAATTCGCACAAAGTGATATTTCTCCGAGGGATTCGAACCATCGATATCCAGCTGTGCTTACAAGACCACGGAGACTTATAAAGATATAGTACTAATATAAAACATATATTTTTCTCATTAAATAATGTGCTCAAATAGTGAGATTGTTTCCAAGAAAATAAAAACAGTGGTGTCTTAAATTTATTTCAGAACATTTTAATACAACCTTGGAGTTTTAGTTCAGCGAATAACTTGCTCAAACCGTTCTTAACTAGACATTAATAATTGCATTGACGATTACTTATGTTCTTAAAATTTACTGTTTGTCAAGTTTGACCGTCTTTGGGTGTTAAAATAATATTTGTTTAATCACAATTACCGAAAGTATCTTTGGTCGAGTGCAAACAGATGGGGATAAATAACTTCCCCTTGTAATTTTAAATAAAAGCATGACAAATTCTAATTAAAATGACCCAGCATAGTATTAAATTCGAACTCCAAGAATAAGGCAACTCCACAACAAAGCGAGGGACGCAGTTGATGAAATTTTAAAGTTGTTGAACTTGCGACCACAACGGAGTACTGTTGAAGGCTGTGGAATAATTTATTATTGTAATTCACTTATCATCATATTCCTTAATTTGTATACATCTTTGAGGATTCTATTTGTCTCTATACTTTTAATATTTAGCTTCTAAAATACAATTATTGGTTTCAAACCTTGTGATTACGAGCTTTTTATATTTTGTACGCAATAGTATGCTAGAAATAAAATATGGGATAGGCTGATAAACGTATATACGTAAAATATTGATATGCTTATGTTGAGTCAAGAATGTTGAAGTTGCGAAAGAAAAAGAAAAACAGAAGGTGAGAAATATTGGGATGAGTGAAGTCCTTTTGTAATAAGTAAGCGAAAAAAATTCAATTCCTTCACAAAAGGCTGGACATGCTAGTACAAAGTGTTGTCCTTACAAATATGTCCGCAGGCCGATTTAGTCCAATTTTTCTTTGTTGTGCGTTTCCATTATTTTCGTTATGTACTTGGTATCCCCAATATTCGGGTCTTTATAAAGATAACGTCGTAGTGTAGACCTGTCGTGCCTGACAACGTTTGATGTTACATTTCACGTTGTTTTAATATTTACCTACTTATTTGTGTTTTCAGAACGGCCATTTTATAAGCTTTTTTGTTTCACCCATTCCGTTGTCGGTCTGTAATAAAATCTTGCAACTATAACGTAAACAATAAAAGCAACAACGTTCTGACAAACAAAAAGTTTCGAAATCTGTTTTTGACGTTTGTAGGATTGTATTAGTTTCTATTTGTTAAATATGTATGAGTTTTAATTGTCAGATGATGCTATCGGATCAAACGGCAACGGGCGTGTTATTAAATGTAGATTATTGCTTATATTTTAAACACTCTAATTATTGCTTATTTTAATTTTTTTTAAAAAAATTTACTAGAGTAGGCATAGGCCGCCATCTTACCTGATGTTAAGCGATGATGGGGCCGAAGATGAATCATACCTATTTAGGAATAATTATTTATGTAACAATGGTTTATCGGTTTTTCATACTGAACAATAATACGAACACAAAAAGCAATTAACAATTTTCTGCTTTATACACGTTGTATTCTAAAAATATTGGATAACTGGGTCAAGAGATTCTGGTAATGTTATTTATTGTATTCGGAAGTGAGCTTGAGAATATTTAACTAAAGAATTTAACTTACTCCCATAGCGACTGTATTTAAATAAATTTCTCCAAAGGATTTTCCATGTTGATAAAAATTTTATTCGATAATTCGCAAGTTTTATCTCTTATTATGTATAAAAGCTTACCAACAAATAAACAAAACTCCTAAAAATACTCAAAAGGGTAAAAGTTGGGGTTCGGGCTTCTTAATATACTAATATATTTAAGATGACTATCGATTTGGTATCATAGGTGAAAAGTCTGCTCTTATTACCCTGGATAAAATAGCTAATTTGCATTGGTTTGCGGGTCTTATAGGTATTTATGTCCGGTATTTAGTTTCTATATTATTGTACTCCAATGAAATATACGTCCAATAATGACTATTAAGCTATTTACATCCAGCGCTACTTCTTGAGGTTATACTACCTACGTCGAGGCTTCGATTTTATTGATCTTTAGAACGCCAGGAATCTAGACACATAAAATGTATTTTTTCTGATACCATTAGGGTGTCAATATCTTGATTTTGACGCATTTGTTATCGTTAGCCAGCTAGTCAAATAATAATCAGAATATTGTAGTTTAATTTTTGAAACAAAACAAAAAAAATGATACATTTTTATACTGAAATTATCATAACGATTCTATCCGAACAAAGCTATGAACCTGTATACTTAACAACAACGCCCTTTTCCGAATGTAACTCCATTATTTTAATATTTTGGAATGTACTTTAAATACTCAATTAATTAATGTCTGTGTTTTTTTCAACTGTTGGAACTTGTTTCTATATTTGAATTCTATGAGTATGGTATGAATACATTTTAATGAATATTGCCTTTCAATCCTAAAAAAAGTAGCATGGCGGTTCGTACATGAAACGGCGTCGACGTTGATAAATTGGTAAGCGCGTCACTCGGGAAATTATTTAAAACACTCGCTTCCTCGCATGATATTAGGCTCATTTTCCACCTCAAAAACTTCCTATAAGCCTTATACTTAAGTGTTTGGTATGTTTTAGAAGTCTTTTATTTTAAATTATGTGTAATCTTGGCATATTTCTAACTTAACATGGTGTTATTAAAAGATCTAAAAGAGGTAAGTTCTTTTCTGAAAATAAAATTGTAATCAGGGATATAATCTACTGTTGGTTAGTGAAATTTTAATTGAATCAAAACTTATTTTATAGAAAAATCGCGTGTAAATTAATAATTGTTGCTCAAGTCATGTGGAACAAATCAGGAAAGCTTCATATTTTATTTGGCAAAATTCATCGCAGGCGTGTGAAGTTCGTTTAAAAAGATGAGTTTGCTGAAGAGTCATCGTACCGTGTATGTACATTAAGTTATTATTTTTCATGATGATTCAAGATTAAAACAATGCTATGAAGACCTAGCTCAGATCTTTGGAGATAAGATAAGTACATTTTACATCTATATTTGTATATCATAGGTTTTGGGCAAAATTCTCATTATTAGTTGTGATTAACCTTTTTTTCTTGTTTCAAACTTGGTGACAATCCACAAAGGTTGTCAGTTAGCTTAATAACTATTATACAAACTATTCATAATGGTAATTTATATTGACTGCACAGATACAACAAGGCTGTCTTCCATTACACCGTAGACTGCGCCCGTGTTAGATCGAGAGGCTATGAGCACTGACAGCTAATTGTGTCATCGAGCACTTGAAGGTTTCCACGAACTGACGGTCCAAATTGGTATATAAATAAAAATGCAGATCCTTATTTGTGACGTGAAGACTTTCAATGGATACAAGAACATTTACACCAAAAAAAAGTAAACTGTGATTACGAGGGAAATAAGAAAGTTTAAGTTACCAACGCAGAATTACACACACTCATAAATTATTGATTTTAAAGCTTCAGCCCGAGGGACTTATGCGGTGTGTAAAAAATGGCCTTAATAGATCTTGAAGACGCACGGAGTAGTGCTTCGGATAACAAAGCAATCGGGCTCTAATGTGTGCCATTTACGAGCACCAGTTCCCGACGGAGATAAATACTGAGCGACGATAGATGGCCGTTATCCGACGTTTACGCATATGAATATCTTCTATCTTTGGAAGAAAGAAAAGTGTTTATAAACCACACCCAAAGAGCTAAGGGTCATTAACATAAAAATAAAAGAGAGCTAAAGTAGAAAATGAAAAGGCAAGAAATGGAAAAAACTGGAGCTAAATAATAAAAGAAAGAAAGAAATAACATAAGCCACGTTGTACTTCGTAGCGTTTTCTTAAGATTAGAAAACTATTTCAGATAATGTCTTATGCAAAGCAAGCCGCAATTTATTATGGCTGCAGTAACAGAGCGGGACGGGAATTAATCACTTCGCCAGTGGGCAGGCCAGCAGCCAATTTACATCACAAGGGGGATCGACCATGTTTCTTTTTCCTGTTACTAATGGTGGAATCATTAAATTTTTCGCGCAACATTGCCTGATCAGCATTAAAATCTTTAATTCAAAAGTATTTCCGAAAACGACTTTACCCATGTAGGTGGTAAAGTCATGCACAAAGATAGTCGACTTTAAGTTTTTTTTCGAGCTGACTATTCCTGTTGGCCGTAGATAGCCTTTCACAACTTTACCGATAAAACACCGATATCAAATTGTTAACTAAGCACAGTAATTAACGACTGGGTATCGGTATTCTTTATTAAAAAATCATTTCAGCTACTTTGAAATGAATAGTCTCTAGTGGCGGAGTTAAATGTTCAAACCATTTCGACTAGCTTATTCTGTATATGACAAAAAGTATAGTGTATATGAAACTGATGAGAGCCGTTAACTCTTAGCAATCTTGGCAAGGAATACATTTTGTGGTTTGACAACTTCATATCGGGAAGTTCGATTTTAATTTTTTTTGTTTCCCTTTGAGTAATCTTCAAAGGAGATTTTAATACTTTTAAGGAGAGTCGCGGGTGGTCGTTGGATGCAAATAGCCTCCGACAAGGGGAGGTGGATATTTTTGAGGGAGGCCTTTGTTCAGCAGTAGACGTAATATGGCTGTAATGATGATGATGATGATGAATAATCTTCAACACGTTTTAACTTTTAAGTAAAGAACTTTGTTCTTTTAGTTTTCCACTAAGGGTTATGTTGAATAAGATCTTATTTTTTTATTTTCACCAGAAATAAGTTTGGGTGTTCCTATTATAAAAGATCGTCAGTGTTGTTAACTATTAATTTGATTAGTTAACTTAGTTGTTCTACAATCGAAATAAAATAATAAGTACCACGGTGTTTGAATAACATTTCAACATTATCAAAACGTTGTAGATAAGAGGCAAAATTACACAGAAATATTAATCACAATAATGTTTATTCTAGCTCAGAAACCATTCAAAAACTAGCCAGTAAGAACATCATAAAAACTAAATCCCAACTTTTATGAGCTTGTACGTTGTTGTGAAAAAGTAACGTAACTTACCATAAACATAAATAGCGGTGTACTGTGCTTGAGAAGGGGCAAAACTTCCAAAAAACAAGTTGTGATAAAACTTTCACAATAAAACCTCACCACTTCTATTTCAGTGCACGTTTTAACGGCGCACGATGTCTTTTCTTCGAGTTACATACTTGTACATAGTGTGGGTTTAGTCTCGTTGATAATTCAGCAGGGCACACGGCCCGGCATTATTTGACGCCCGAGTGAAGTGAATCCACTTTCTATACCGATGTAATGTACGCAAATCCACTTTCGTGCTTTTGGATCTAGTCAAGCAGGATCCGGTTTTACATTTGAGTGGAAAATTTAGCCAATATTCGGGTATTCTTGTTTGAACTGTTGTCAACCTACTAACTTTTACGTAGGATTTTGCATTGTGCTTATTTTCGTTTATTACTATTTTTTTTTATAACATAGGGAGGCAAACGAGCATGCGGTTCACCTGATGGAAAGTGTCACCGCCGCCCATGGACATTTGCAACAGCTGAGGTCGCAGGGATGCGCTGCCGACCCTTTCATGTCATTTTTTGATTGTAGTTTATTCTATACATGAAAAAATCGTGCTCAAATATTTATTTGATAATTTTATCTATATCTAAACTTCAGTCTTCAGGAGAATGATAAAGTTCAGCCCCTTCAGTTTTTAAATTTGATATCCTTTGTAAGATGCTCTCAAAACAAATTACATAGTCAAAGAAAATTATTAAAAGAATAATTTCAACTTTCCGAAAGAGTTTAATTTTCATAAAGCAACTCTGTTAGTAGTCGTTCTAGTCATAAAATTAATTGCTTCATTTGTCTAACGAGGTCAAACGAGGTCTGAACTAAAAGGCGTAGGAAATATTGCCCACTCATTTGTGGCAGCGTTGCATTAGGATAATTTGCTGAGATTTGCTCTGACCTTTTGTCAGCCAAATGTTCGTAAGTACATGCCAATTAATATGAACTGCCACTTAATGGGGGAGTGGTCTGAGCATCGAGTAAAAATCGCTCCTTGATCCAGACTTGTGTGTTCGTGGCGTGGTTAGCGCAAACATTTTTGAAATATTTGTATGCGATTTTCTCAATTTCGCAAGGTATTTTGTCACATTTTATAGCCTGTGTTGCGGGTTGGAACCTTTATCAACAGACTGAGCCCGAACCACTCATCTAAAAATACAGTAAATTGTATTATATTAAATTGCCTAATGTTTCAAGTCTATCCCACCGCGGTGGTTCACTGTTTCTTTGAGGGTTGCCGGAAAAACGTCCGCTATTTGTTGCAGCACGTTGCCAAAGCAGGTGTGGTTGGATTAGATCTCAGAAGATGTGTGCCGTACTCAATGCTCAGCATGATGTTTGATAGACCGTATTACTGTTATAGTATATAATGTAATAGTCCTTTTCGAAACTTCGCCATAATCCCTTGCACGTTTCAGGTCTCATAAATGTAATAGGTGCTTTAAAAGGCAGCGATTCTCGTTTGACCGGATAGAAGTTTGGGGAGTATCTAACCGTTATATTTCGCATAACGCAGGTACAATGAACATCAAAATAAGATACACACTTTTAGTTTTTCGAGAGAACTCGATATACAACATAATTCACTGTAAACCAATTTTATTAAAACTACAAAAGAAGTATTTTTAAAAATTATAACTATAAGTATATTTAACCATACATTCATTTGTAGTTTATTAAAAACCTAAGTAAGATTCATTGTTTTTTTATTAAGTCACAAAGTGAACGGGATGGTCAGTTCACTTAGCTAGTGGTAAGTGATACGTCTGACCATGACAGATGCAGTGTTGGTGGACAAATAATAACAGGACCAGTCATTTTCTACCACTGCCCTGCGCCCGCCACCCGAGATGACAAACGTAAGGTCCCTCTTCTCGGAACACAAAAGTGAAAACTCTCCAAGTTGTAAATGTTCATCAAATTTTGAATCCGACTGTACAAGGTGTATATATACCCACGCGTTTTACGCATTACGTACATGAAATTGCATATACGTTACTGGAGTGCAGTAAAACGATCTTTCTGTGATATAACTTCGTGATGACACACGTTCAGTTCTTGATGGGCCATTAACGGGACAGCAAAAAGCGTACTTGTCACAAGGAAAGTGAAAATTCTACGATACTTTGACGAAGGAAAAATGAGTTTTAGGATGTTTAGGTGTTATTTTTAATTGTTTTAGACGTTGGTTGTCGGTATATTTGTACATATTGAAGCATGTTAGGTTTATGCCCTTTTTACGACATGCACAATGAATGTGTTTTCTATTTCGGGACACTTTCAAAAATTTTTGTAAAGAAAAATTTATTTTTCACCGGAAAGGCTCCAACATTTTCGACAGGGCTTTTACTGGTGGAGAGCTTATATCATACAAAGTACCTTAGTAGGTTAATTTTTAACGAGGACCAAATTGCGGATACAATTAGCGGGCTAATATTTTATACTCTATTATACCGAGTAACATCAGCTCTTTCTATATATATGTATTTTGCAGTTATATACATTAAACTTTCATTGTTGGATAAGGCCTTTACACTTTAGCGATTAGCATAAATTAAATACAAACGACTTTTACGGTTTAAAGCGCGTAAATGACAAAACATTTGAAGTATCATTTATATTTTCCAGACGATTCGGGACTTTGCAACGTGGGTAGACAGACGCCTATGTCTGCCTTGCAAATTAGTTTTATATTTTGAAATAACGCGATTCTATTCGTAAAATTGGTTTCTATTGAATAATTAGTTTTCTTTTTAATTAAAACAAATACAGGTTACAGTGATAAAATAATACCAGTTTTTCTCCGTAGCAACATTCCTCGACCACAAAAGCGAGCGGCCGTCAAACACAATATCATTAACACAGACAATATCTTTTACTGTCTGACATTATTGAAAATATCGTGCCAAATGGGATACGTTCGAATTGAAATTCCAATGGAACAACGGGACCGAATCAATAGTGCATAGTTGCAGTGGCGTGCACAGAGATTATGAGTAGGGTATGCAAAGTGAGTCTCACATAAAAAATAAATAATTTACATTTTTGTCAGACTGAGCACTGTTAGTTACCTACAGTAGATCGATCGCCTATGGTTTCAAATCTGTAGCGTAACCCTTTTTATGTAATATTTTAAGAACTCTTTTAAATCTGTGTGTAAATGTCAGATTCTTATTTGGACCATGCTGTGTATGCCATCTAGTGCATTAATTTCTTCTGGAACTAGATTGTAATCTGTCTGCGAACCAAATTTGAATAAATCATAAAATCATTTAATATAATATCGATTTTTCAGGTTGTCTAGACGCACAGGGTATGCACTGCTTATTTGCATATATGGGGTGCACGTCACTGCATAGTCGAGGTGCAATTGCTACGCTTGCGGTGTATGTTTAATGTATGAATGGACTGAACTAGATTTATTTATGAAGATACTTTAACTTTTTAGTTGTGAACTAGTTAACTGATAACGTGGTTTAGTAGTGTGAGCGTTCAAGTTAAGATAACAACGTAAACTTGGGGTCGTGGTTTTATTTACTTTAGGCATGGGCGTAGTTACACTGGGGCAAGCTGGGGCGGTTGCTCCACCCTAGCTCTGACAAATAGGGTGTCTAATTAAAAAAAAACTCATACTAACAACAATTATAATATCCGTAAAAAAGTAACATTAAAAAAATAGTCGACATGAAAACATCGGGGGAGGGGGGGATAGGTTGATTGCTGCCCTAGCCTGAGTCCAAGGCTGGTTACGCCCATGAGTCTAGGACAACGAAAAGTGAGGGATAGTCACTTAAAAAGTCCTCTACATCAGAATTTTTCTGCTCAAACGGTCAACGCCCGTGTGACATACACGCCTGCCATTTCTACCTGATGCTCTTCAACGAGCTACGTACAGAAGTACGGGCTTTAGTCACGACAGTGTTTATTTATTTAAGACCTACATTATTTTCTTATTTATATCTCTTAAATATTTAACTTAATACGTTTATCACGTGCTAATAGTTACAGTTTTTACTACAAAAGCACACGGGATCAAAGCCCAGGGCTCTCATAATCAGTAGGCTGCCGAAAAATAGCAATACATCGATCGATAAGATCCCAATCATAGGACACCACATATCAAAAGAAGAGTTGTAATATTGAACTTGTGAAAATTGCAAGTGATTAAGAACAGTTTTGTTTAGTTTAGTTACACATATGAAAGTGCTTCAAGTTGGAAAACAATAATTTAAAAGATAAGAATGATTGCATGAGATAACGCATCCTCATGGTTTATACATCCATACTAATATTATAAATGTGAAAGTATCTCTGTCTGTCTATCCTGTCTGTCTTCTGTTTGTTACGCTTTCACGCCTAAACGGCTGAACGGATTTTATTGAAACTTGGTATGTTGATAGAAGGTAACCTAGAATAGGTGTTAGGCTACTTTTTGTCCGGTTTTCACCCCCCACTTCCCTAAAATGGGGGTTGGAAGTTTGTATGGAACATTCCGCAATTTTTGTAATACGACGCTGAAATTTGGTATGCGGACTATTTTTAGAAACGAAAAAATATGGCATATTTTTTTTTCAAAAATCCTCCCCCAAACCCTTCAAATAGGGGAGAAAGTATCATATCTGATTTTTCGCAGTTTTTAAGGTAGAAAGCTAAAAATTGGTATGACACAAACAATAAATCTTTAATTTTTCTTTTTTCGGAAATCGGCCTCAATAGCCTTAAAAGAGAAGGGAAGGGGGGGGGGATATTATACCGGACTTTTTTTAGTATTTATATACACTAGCTTTTGCGTGCGACTTCGTCCGCGTGGAATAGTTACTTTGGCCTAACGCTCTCTTTAGCCCGCTACTTCGTTTATATAGGTGAGTTAAAACTGCGATATCTCATAAGGTATTTATTTTAATTGAATGATGTAAAGGACAATTTTGTTTAAAATGAAATACTTGTGATAAATAAAGGATTTATTTGGATAAGGATTGATATCATATTTATGAAAATAGCATCGCAAAATGATACATTATATGATAAATTTTTTTAGCAAAAAATATGTTATACGGACTTTTTTTAGACCTTTAAAAGGGTAACAATACTCTTATACATGACTTTTGCGAAACTTTAACCGTTTACGCAGCGTACGCAGCGGAATCTCCAAGTAAGAAAATTTCTCAAAAGAGAAATTTTCTTTTTTTTCGTAAAGAATAATACTAAAACAATAGAGTGCGACTAGTGGCTTTCAAATAGAATCTACTAGAAAAATCTCCTTACGTAATCGTACATGCAATACAATAGTCTCGATGTAAAATTGAGCAGATTTAAGTATTACATAAATTGAAAATTTTTCTTTGCCTATGGACTGACGACTTGCGAAGTTCACTCACTGGAGAATAATGGAAGACCGGGACATCTGGTGCACGATGGGGGAGGGGGGAGCTATGCCCAGCAGTGGAATGCAAAAGGTCGAAGAGAGAAATATTTTTAGGCCTAAAATCAATTTTGGTAAGGTTTTTTAAAATATACACACCTATGTTTTATCGGACAATTGCATTTTTGATATTACATTAAATACTCTTTTACTGCAAGTGCCCAAAATATTTTTATATTCATGCAAATTTCACTTTAAGCAATCAACTCTGGGAATATCCACTCGAACTGCTCAACCGTAAGTACGCCAAACAGTGAATTTAAAGCAGACGTTAACAAGTTCCCTCGTGAATGATATGGAAAATCAACTACTCTGTTTCCTGGAGAAGATTAATGAATATAGATGAGGGCAAAGTGTGTTTTATTGGCCAGTTCTTTGGTCCCGGCCCCAACAAAGTCGAACTAGTTGGTTGGTCCGCTCACGTTCGCTGAAGTTAATCAAGTTCCCGAAAGAACTAGGCCTTTGTAAGGTACACATTAACAGTTGTAATGTAATTTAGTGTTACGTCGATTAGTTAGATTCATTGTTTCCAATTGGGATGTATGAGGTTCAATAACCACGATATATTTAAGTTACTGAGATAATTCCATTATCTCAAGTTAATATTTGTCTGACGCTATGCTAGATATGATTTTTAGAATATGTAGTTCACTAAAGGAGAGTTTGTGTAAAACCAGTTTATGGAGATGGAACACAAAAATAAAAGTATATAATAATGTCAACAATGCAGGTTTCTTCAGGTTTCCTAAATGCTAAGAGATTTGTATCAAAACTTGTAACGCTCTTTCAGTGAGCGTTGGTTGGACGATTTTTTAAAGCCATATTCCACCATATCAATTCAGAGTCCATTTGACTACTAAGCATTACCATTTATCATTGTTGTTAAAATTGAAACAAATGAAATTATTTCGTTTATAATACCTATCTACTGACTTCGTATATTTCTATATGTTTGTTCTGTGGAGTGCAGGTAGGCTGTGTGGTTGTTTGATTTTTAAATACGGTTACCTTACGAGATGTTGGCGGGTTGCCAATTTCGAACCATTACTCTGTCCGGCAGGAGAGCAAAACCGTAAAATATCGTTTTATCCATAGTAAAATTCTGAAATCTTACTGCGTGCAATGTAAAAAATTGTAATATTTATGTATTGTATTCCTTTTTTGTAACCAAAAAAGCCGTAAACATACAAAAGAGGGAGAAGTGTAAAAAAATCAAATGCAAAGCGGAAATTCTGCTGAAAGTGACTTCTGTAATAACAACTGAAATGGATTCGTTTCAATTATTTAAGGGGAGTGGAGCTCAACGCGAAGGCGGGGTTTACCGGGGTATTATCGCTTCTCCCATTGACTTTTTATTTTGACACAAACAAATAAACATTAATCACTGTTTTCATAGTCTCGAAACCAATGAATTAATAACGTAAAGTACAGAAGTGGCGAAATAAAATTTTGCCCTTGACTGTTGAGGCATATCCCGACACGTCTAACAATAGTATTTTGTATTCTGTCTCGAATTCTAACTCAAAATATCTTAATTGAAATAAATGTTTTACGTTAATTAAAAAAAAATGAAATCAATTTATTTCAGATGCAGCATAGTACATAAAATAATTCTTAAAATTCCCAAAATACTAAACAATAAACAGGCATTCATGCATTATTATTATTTAAACTAATTTTAACCTTATCAATCGGCGATAATATTTTTATAAAGTTTTTACGACTCTATCACTCTCGGTTCACCACAGATGAGCGATGATAAAACAGCTTTTTAACAAGCCGTAATTATCTAGGCTTATGACGGAGAAGTGAGTACAGTCATTTATATAAGATTGTGGAATATTTTGGCGTAGAGGTTTGATCGACCGCCTCAACAAAGGCTCCAGGTTCGATCCCCATGAATCACAAACATTTGTGTGCATGACATGCTGCTCGCAATGACCAATACTCGCAGTATCTAATAAAAGAAATATACCTTCATACATAGTTTGCCTATGTGTTTTAGGTAAGGATATTCAAATAAATGGTTTTAATTATTTTATTCCGTTTAAAATATACGAGACGAACATCATTCTGTCTGCCATTCTAAAGGTGAATCAGAGTATTGCTACATTACCACATTCAATCATCTGGTGGTACGGAAGAGCCCCCGCCAAGACGAGCCAAGCGAAGCGCAAAGGCACTATTAGAAATAATATATGATTTATTACATCAAGGCCAGAAAATCATAATCGTTTTGTACAGGTTTCAGGCCAAAATATAGGTCTAACAATTGAATGTAATCCACAAATAATCCATCTTATTACCATCAGTATGGAACGGTCCACAGCATAGCTATGGGAAGTCTGGGTCGCAACCCACCACGCGGGCTCACTGCGGTTAGTTGGTGTTAACGGTTACCATCCTAAGATGGAAACCCAGTGTTGCCACCTTAATTTTAGAAAAAGGGCTTTTTGAGAGGTTAAAAAGAGCTGGATAGGGCTATACTGAGCATCAAAAGATTTTCTGTTCTAAAAATGCCGAAACAAACATTTGTCATGAAGCCGTTTTTTAAAGCGTCTAAAAACGTCATCTTGACCGACGCAATAGCATAAAGTACTTGAAAGTATGTAAATCTTAGTTCTGTCTTACCCTTTCTTTCAAAATTACGGAAGCATGTGTATTAAAGCAGCTGTCTTCGCATTTGACACAAAATAATTTATTAAACCCTTTCCAGTCTGGTTTTAGATCAGCTCATAGTACTTCAACTGCTCTGCTTAAGGTAACTGAAGACATTAGAGAGGCCATGGAAAGTTCGAAGCTCACTGTTCTTGTCCTATTGGATTTTTCCAATGCCTTTAATACAGTAGACCATGACCTTCTGCTCGCTATTTTATCTACTTTGGGCTTGGATTCTGCGGCGATTGATTGGTTTTCATCGTACCTCTCTGGGCGTCAACAATTTGTTTCTGTAGGGTCTTCTGAGTCCGATTGGAACTCCATAACTTCTGGTGTGCCCAGGGCGGAATACTTTCCCCTCTCTTATTTTCTTTTTTATAAATTTAATAACTTTACATATCGATTGTTCGTATCATTTGTACGCTGACGACCTGCAACTGTACTTGGGTGGTAGTCTTAATGAACTTTCTGGGTGGTTGATAAATTGAATGAAAATCTTGAACGTATATCTTGCTGGTCACGTAATTTTGGGGTTACTGTTAATCCATCCAAATGTAAAGCAATCGTTGTTGGTAGTTCTAGACTTCTGTCTAGATTAAATATGTCGGATTTGTCACCTATTGAGTTCGAGGGTTGTGCTTTGGAGTATTGTAGTTCAGTTAAAAACCTAGGCTTACATCTGGACTCCACTAGCAAGGTCGTTAGTTGTCTGAGGTGTTTGTACAGATTCAAGTTCTTTCTTCCTTTTTCAACCAAACTCGCTCTGGTACAAACATTGATTTTGCCTATAATTGACTACGGTGATGTATGTTACCCCGACCTATCTGTGGCCCTTTTAGGTAAATTAGATCGCCTTCTGAATAATTGTGTTAGATTTATTTATGGCCTACGTAAATACGACCATATTTCCTTCCACCGCACCCAGCTTAAATGGCTTCCTATCCGACAGCGCCGGAATGTAAGATTGCTTTGCGCTCTTTATTCAATACTTAACGATCCTCTTTCCCCTGTTTATCTAAGGGAAAAGTTTAAATTTTTGTTCGAAACTCATAGTCGGTCTCTTCGCTCCTCAGACAACCTGCATATCTGTACTCCCTTGCACCACACTGATTTTCTGAGTAAGTCTTTTACCGTACGAGTGACTCGGCTTTGGAATGAACTGCCTTTAGAGATTAGATCAGCTGAGTCTAAATTTTCTTTTAAGAAAGATTGAAATTATTTTACTTACAAATTAATTTGTAAGCTTTTATTTGTTATTATTTTTAATTAATTATTTTTCTTTGAATCTCACCTTTTATCATAAGTATTTATGTATTGCATTTCAGGTTTTTTTTTATCGTTGCATTATTATTATTTTTCATATTACTGATTATTATATTTGGATATGTATATATATTATTTGATTTATTGTATATTGTATATTATGTTTTTATATATATATTTTATGTATACATTATATATATATATATATATATATATATATATATATATATTATATATTGTTTTGGATTATTTTTTATCTGGCCGCACCATTTTTGTTCTCTTTCTGTATACCCAAAGGTTAACTGGTAGAGAATGCCACTCGGCATTAAGTTCGCCTTTGTACATTATTTTTGTAGTGTGCATTAAGTTTTAAATAATAAATAAATTAAAATAAAAACTCATAAATTGTAATATTTTCAAGACAGTGAAAAAGTGCTAGATTGCCCTTGTCGGGCTAAATCGTTTAAAAAGGAGTTCACCTATACTAAAAAGTGCTAGATAGAGCACAAAAGGGCAAAGATGGCAATACTGGAAGCCGGACCGACAGCTAAACGTGCCTCCAAAGCACGAATAACCTTTCTTTTCGACACTAAGGTGAGTCAGCCTGCAAGGTTCTGAGATCGATCCTCGGGCAGTACAAACATTTGTGTGCATGAACATGTCTGTTTATAATGGTATGAGTGTTTTTCAATGTAAAATATGTATGTATTATAAAAAATATACTTAAGTATGTTTGTCAGTTGTTTAGCAAATAATAATAAATGAATAAATAAAAGTAGGCCATAATATTATAACGATTTTTTAAAACTAGGAAACAGCAACCCGTCACGCAGCCGTTCACTGTGCCCACAAGACCATGGAGGCAGTAAACCCATCTTATCATCAGCTCATTAAAAGGTCCCACTGAGGGGCACGAGCCTACCCGTATAGGGTGTATAAGCCTTAGTCGTCAACGCGGGCCTGGTGCGGTAAACCCATCTAAATCTATTAAATAAAAAAAAGTCAATTCCTGCTTTAAATTCTTCAATTAAACTACACAGTATTAATAACGCTGTATTTCAGTAGCTTGTACGTTTCGACTATTTATCAAGTGCGGCCCCAGTTCCATCGTAACCCTCAGGTTTCGTAATATTCCCGAGTTGGAGCGCGTCCGGCTGAACCCATTAGTGTCGACTCGGTGCTTTGCACTGGACTTAATGTGTTTCGTTCTTTGATGATATGTTTTTTACCAATTTAAAGTAAGAGTAAGAATAAGTTCATGCTAAATATCACCTATTAATCCTATTATTTACTTCCTATCGGTTAGTACCTATAAGGTACATATCGTATTTTTAAACATCTGAATTTATGAAAGTAGATAATTATGCTAATAGTCAACGGTAGTAACTAAACTGTTTCCTACAACCCTTAGACCACAAATGTAAAAATATAAACGTTAAATCTATTGTGCATATTGATGTACAAATATTAGTAGGAGAGAACATGT
>PQWD01014650.1:0-46604 GCA_019425675.1 Leucinodes orbonalis | reverse complement strand
CCATATTACCGTCTTTAATGACTTTGATAGAGTCCGTGTAATAGCCGCTCATTGTTGTGTACAGCTTGAGCAGCA
The DNA here is from genome assembly GCA_019425675.1 of Leucinodes orbonalis. Taxonomy (NCBI): domain Eukaryota; kingdom Metazoa; phylum Arthropoda; class Insecta; order Lepidoptera; family Crambidae; genus Leucinodes; species Leucinodes orbonalis. Next base: position 46,529 of record PQWD01014650.1, on the reverse strand, counting down.
TCGGATGGCATCATATCTGCTGGTCTTTATTGCCAGTGCACTTTGCCTCCGGTTTAGCTGCAAGGCGGAGGGGGAGGCAATGGCATCAATCCATTGAAACCTAGCTGAAATTAAAAGGCCTTGTTTAATTTTCTTTTTATCTCATCGAGTAAATTATAACATCCCTTACCGAAGGACCGAGCGTACCCCGTATCGGGTGTTATTTATTTCATTTTTCCAAGCAATTATTTGTCACAAAAGTTGTACAATAGTAATTACATGGCGATGGAAGTGTGGAGCTTACAAATTAACCTTTTCAAGGCGTTTGTGCTTTTAGAAAACTTGAATAAGTGTTTCAATGCTAAACATTAACAATTATTATGTAATGTTATTTACTTGAGCATACATTTGTCTTCTTATGGAGCTAATGCTTTATATATTTAATCTGCAAAAATTCATTCAAATGTCAAATAATTAGCAATACAATTACAATCAAAAGATACAAAATTATAAAAAAAAAATGTCACCGTGCTAATATAATCATAATTCATTGTCAGACTATCATAATTTAATATTTATATATCATCTTAAATCAATTTCATCTAAATAATACTTAAATATGTCAAATTAAAATTAGCAATATATTATTCTAAAATTACAAACAAATGTCAAAGTTATAGGATGTATTCAATGAAGTCATATTCGCAATATTTATCGTTCAAGTGATCGGCCCGCTCTTTCTTTTATATTATAATACACTTTCTGCAATAGTACATCTTTAAGGGGTTGGGCTGACTGTGGAATCATAGCTTGAGGTAGAGGTGTTCGTGAGGGTTTTTCTTTGATTGAATATTTGGCAAATTGTTATGAAATTTTTTATTGCCATATAATATGGCCATTTGATATAGTGATAGGCGTGTTGAAGGCAACAACCAAATTATTTAACGCGTCTCGAATTTGATTTCCCGGCAAATCTCCAATTTTTTCTAAAAATAGTCTGGGTGTTTTTTTTATAAAATCCGACATACTTCAAAATATATAGGCATGTTATGTTTAGCACTTTAAACTATGAAACGTTGTCTGCATGAGTTCTCCGGGCAGCAAGGGCTATCATTCTGAGACATCGTTTTTGCTGGATCAGTAGGCCTGTGTATTGGTAGCCTTTCCCATAACACTATTCCATATCTAATCCAAGGCATGCAGGTGACTTGTGGTCGCATGAGCGCACACTCTGCGTTTTTGTAGTTTTCCGCAGTTCACGTAGGATATTTGGAAAAACTGGCTTTAACTTGCCACTACACTGGTCACTGGTTTTTTCCAAGTCAGAGTTTCGTCTTATAGGGGTGGGTTTGTATGGTTGCCGTGTGGTGCAAGTCGTGTGTTTGGTATTTGTATAGGGTTGAGCGGTCGTAACTGCCTCCGATTGTTTACTTCGTGTAACAAGAGAAACAGGTAATACCTGGTTTTTGATGCGGTCTAAAATGCAGTCATTTTGTCTTATCTAGATTGAGTTTAGACCTATTACTCTTTAATAGGTGGAAATTTTTTGTAAATGGACTCTGATAGTGATTATTTAATGCTGTCTAAGTTATCATAGGCTACATGGTAACGATAAGCGTTGCATCGTCAGCATAGTATCGTATTGGTGGCTGTGATGTTGTATTGTTGGTGTTCGTGGTGCGGGTCTGTTTCAGCTGTTGCAGGGTTGTTTTCTATTGAATATTACACCAATAGTAAAGTAAATGCATTTCGTGTCGCGCTCGTGAGGACTCCCTTGGGTATAGAACGGAACATCTTTCTACGGTAGAGCGAACTTGATCCACACTACGGTTTCGCTCATTATGTGCGATATCTGTACCAGTTGTTTTCTCCTGTAGATAGGACTAAGCCACTTTATGGCTTCACCACGTATTCCTAGTGGTGTACTTATTATTAATACACTGTGTATGACCTGTCATAGGCTTTGGAACATATCCATGAAACTGCAACAGGAATTGGTTTGTTTAAGATTCCAGTACCTCAAAGGTACCACTCAAATAGCGACGACCGTCGAGTGGTTTTTGCGAAAACCATGCTGATTTTTATTAAATACATCGTATTTCTCAAAAAAATGATACATTCCTTTGGCAAATGCATTTTTTTCAAAAACCTTGATTTACCGGTAAAAGAGCTAATGGGGCGGTAGTTAAAGGACTTTGTTTATCGCTTTTTAAAAATGGGCTTGAATGAACTGCTAGTTTTAGTGCGTCTGGAAAGTGCCTCCTTAAAAGACTGATTAATTAAAAAATGTCAATGGTGGCACTAGTTCATCTCCCTGTATCAAACAGTAGCTGGGTTCATCAATATCCACAATAGTATTTTTGCTTCAGTAGGAACCTTTCTTAACGTCTGCTTGGTAACGCAGGATAAAAAGAATGAGTTGCGGCAACTGTGTTTTGTTTTGCGGATAATATATTTGCTGTATTATGTCTTCACTAATTTTGCTATAATAATTATTGATAGATTGCTCGTTATCCTATATCGTCCAACCCGCACGGACGACTAAGGCCTAATCACCCCATACGGGTAGGCTGGTGACCCTCGGTGGGGACGTTTAATGAGCTGATGATGATATCGAACATTGCGGAGCACAGGCCTTCCCGCACAGCGTATCTAGGGAGTGTTCAAGTATTACGTAACGCATTTTTAAGATTTTAAACCCGCCTCCTCCGCATTGTAAAGTTTTTGAACAGAATGAATGTATCATCAGACTATATCAGCCCATTGCGGAGCACAGGCCTTCACCACAGTGTAGCTAGGGCCGTTCAAGTATAACGTAATGTAATTTTTAAGATTTTAAACCCCATTCCGTCCGTTAGGCTCGTGCCCCTCGGTGGGGACGTTTAATGAGCTGATGATGATGAATCCCTTTCTCCGCATAGTAAAGTTTTTGAACAAAATTCATGCTTACATCCAACACATTCCTGGGATTCCCAGTATAACAAAAACGAAAAGAGTTGCCGGTTTGGAAGTTGTCATATTCCAAGGATAATTTTAAAAATTAAAAAGTTACATTACAACATAGATAATCCCCTCTCGTCCTTGTACGCCATTGTAAATTTTACGATAACCGATTAATCATTGAAATGATGGCAAGTAATATCACCAGGTTATTGCCACCCTTAAAAAAAAAAGAAAATGAAATCTGGTGAAGAGGAGGGCTTACGGTAAGCTCACCTATGTTTGTGGAAGTGAATCTTTATAACTGGTGCACTGTGCACTACACTTTGAACCTTAATACTATTCGCTTTAAGTCCGGTGTAGATTGCAATGTTCATTTGGCAATGCGTTATTTGGCATAGTGGATTTTTTTGCGAAACATCTATCAACACGACCACGAATTGTCTACCTTAATGGTGTTATTACATATAGGCTGTAGACCGCAGTGTTCTTAAAGAAACGTTTTTTACGTTTAAAATAAATAATTAAAATATTCAAATATTAAGTACAATTCAGTTCAATACATGTCATAGCATTATAAAGATACTCAAAACACCTATAATCCATTATGGTCGTGCCAGAAAGGAACAAGTACGACCACGGCCTATATGAGAGTACAATTTTCAAAACAAAGAGTAAAAAAATACATATTTTTTAGTGAATTTGAACCACATTGAAATTAAGGTAACCATTCGTGGTCATGCGGGTAGCATCACACAACTTTTTTTTACAAAAATATCTTGTATTTTTTTCTTTCAGAGCCAAGGGAGGTCGCCGAAACGTGTAAAGAAAACAAAAACCTTTTTAGTTTAATTTTTAATTTCGTATATAATTAAATATAACATAAAACAGACATACATCAATCAATAATAAGTTATATTATGCCTCCAGAATTCTGTACAAAATATACATTATTGATACCCTTTAGCTGCCATAAAATGTGTGCTATTTATTATTTGCCTTTTATAATATGGCAGTGAAAAGGTTAAGTTCTGTTTGTTTATTAAACATTTTGTTTGAGGTTACTTAACATTTTTAGTGCCTGATTGGTGGGTTGTTAACTTAAAATATGTTAAAATCAGTTTTAATTCAACTATAGTTACGGGTATATTTTAAATGTACGATTTCACTGAAATTGTTTAAATATCAAACGTGTTTTAACCTCCCGTATGCGAACTGTACATTTTTTATTGTTTTGTGACTCTCCCATATCATAGATCAAATTCAATACAAATTTGTAAGGGATTGAAGTGTGTCTCATCCAAATAAAGTATTTTTCCAAAAGTCATTGTTTATTTTATTATGCTTTAGGTACAGAGTATTTATATAATAAATTAACAAATCTTATAATAAAAACTATAATGATAATATTAATAAATATTATCCAGCTAAATGTGGCTTTTGAAGTTCATTCGTAAGAATTTACATTTACATTAATTGTGTTTTTCTATAAGAAAAAATACAATAAATAAAGGAAAGAAGTGACAATCACGCTGGGTAGCTTATCTCAACAAAATGGACGTCATGTAGTCTTAAACTTAATAAGATTTATGAACGGTCTTGCCTCAAGTTTACCTACATGGTTTCCAAAAATCACAATTCAAAAATGAAATAAAGACTTGATACTTCGGAAAGTATTCGTAAGTAAAAAAAATATATTATTTTCATTAAAATTCGTAAGTACGAATACTCAACCATATTTTTGTGGTGTTGCCAGTAAAAAAGATAGAAAAGCTACTATTTATTTTGGAAGAATATTTAGTGTGTCCATATTATCTAACAAGTTTTCATATTTTTAGTACATACTTAATTTTTATACTTTATACACTTTATCATAGAAAGTTCATAGTTCAATAAATGTTATGCGTTTGTGCACCATATTTGTGATACCAGGCGCTAATTTTTCAATTAATTATCAAACCACGAATAACAAAATTATAAAAGGATGAGTGGCACAAAACAAAACTCCTTATGGCGTCTTTACTATATTGAATACTCTTTACATTAGAAAAAATATTATTTGTTTAAAAACTTACAAATACACTTCACTTACCACATGAAAGTTAGGATTTACTTATACAAATAGAATTGTAAAACATGGCAATTCATTGGAAAAACGAAAACGAGCTAACAATATTTACAATTAGCAAAATATACACAAACATTGTATTTATTCTATATTAGGCACATGCGATTAATTTTTTCATCTATGCATTACCTAATTACCGTTAATTAAATCAATATTAAATTTGTTTTCCACACTTTACTAGATGATTATGAATAATTCCCCTCGTTTGAAAATGCGCTAATTGGATCTTTATTGTATCTCAATAGTAAAATTTAACACTCATACCTACGCTCTGTTTTATGGTAGATTTTAATTGGTAATACCATTAGACAATTCGTTCTACGATTGCCATTTTAAACCATTAAAGTTGTACCGGAATACCAAATTTACAGTCGGATTGTAAAATTTAGTAATATCAAAATTATTGAAATTGAGATTCTCGTTTTGGATCGCAAAAAATCTAGAGCAGTTTTATAGGGTATATATAAGATACTGTTTCCTATTCTTTCAAGTGTTAATCTCAAACATTGCGATCTGTCCCGATTGTCCCATGCCATATAAACTGCTTAATATTTCGTATCCGTTGTATCTAATGTTGAAAAATTCGAGCGCACGCCAGATCTTAAAGTAGTTGGACTGGATTGATAACCTTTCAAATATAATAAAAGGTAGGTTTGTTCTAAGTTGGCAACACTGTCAGCAACGATATTTAACGATTATTTTTAAATAACGCCTTTGGATAATATGTCCCCTTTTATTCCAATCAATATATTCAAATTTAGGTTTAAGTTTGATATATTGCCATAAGGAATAGAATCAATACACCACAGACGACCACGAGTATACAGCAAGAGATTTATACAGGGCAACGCCAACAGCTCTAAAAGCTCACCTATATCTGTCTGTCTGTACAAAGGTATAAAATGATTTTCTTTCACAAGTTTCTTGTAATGTATTCAAACTAATGTGCTCAATTCATGAGCGTCATGACTGAGGTCTATAGTCGCTGGTGGTACACCAGGCGTTGCAGCGCCCTCTCCCGGTGGTGTGCTTGTCGGTGGCCTGGAATAAAGATGAAATCAGATTTAGATTATTTAAATGGACCGATTAATTGCGAAAGGTCGGATGGAGGCTGGATGAGGAAAGCCGATGGTCGGGATATCTAGCGCAAAATGGGGGAGATTTATATGTTAAAATGGGGTAGGTTTCTATGTTCAGCAGTGGACTGCAACAGTTTGTAGGGAGAGTGAGTGATCGCAGCATATGGGAACTACGATGAATAGAAGTGCTTACTGCTTAGGTATATTCTATTTATATAACACATAGATACTTATTATTCATATGAAACACCAAGACATAAAATTGATATGTTCATGCACACTGGTGACATACGGCGATTCGAATCAAATCTAGTTTCAAGCATCCACCCCCGCTGATGGGATGTTTCGTCACGATTACCTCACTGTAAGTTCATACAGTCTATTCGCTTAACCAGCTGTGCCGACACGCTTCTCCCCAAACATATAATAGGCTACCTACTAGCCCTCCCCGTAACGCTCTAAGTTCGAGTCCCAGTCGGAGATGCACTTAGGTTTGTGTATTTTTTTAAGGCTGAGCGCCATTTAACCTGTGAAACTGTTAAGGCCATCTGAGGCCAAAAGCAGTAAGAGTATTGATCCGGAAACCTTTCGCACAGTAGCGAACTTGTCACACCAAATCTAGTTAGTTAAATTACCGGGTAGGTATATGAGACCTAACATCTGTCGTCTTGGGTGACGGGCGCAGGTTGACAAAAAATAACTACTTGTCATAGTCAGGCAACGACCTCGGGCTGTTTAGTCGTTGTAGTCAGGCGTGTATTTTGCTGATCAAATGAGCTAACTTACTGTCCCGATCACTTTATAACATAAAAAAGTTGGTCTTCAAAAGTACGCCTACTACTAATCCTTATTAAACACTAATGTACCTAATATTAAACACTCACCTTATAATATAAGGGCCTCCTTGCTGCAGCAGCGTGATAGGATGAGTATACGGCGCTGCAGTCATGCTATGAATGCTCAAATTGCCAACACCGGTGTTGTTCAGATGACCATTACCAAGCAGCACTCCATTCGAAGTATTAAGATTGTTCGCGTTACTAGTATTGAGTTCTTGCGAGCGCAACGCCTTGACTAGATTCGTCTTCTCTTTCTGCCACACGAACACGTTGTGGACCATTGCGCATCCGCAGAAGACTATGCCGACGCCGATGAACACCGACGTCACGATGGCGGGCGTCGAGTGGAATTGGATGAACGTGTAAAGTATTATGCCTGGAAGAGGGAGAAGTGAAATGTTAATGTTGTGAGACTTGATGTATTTTATAGTAAGTATGTGCTGCCGTCCACAAGCTAAAACGCCGGTAACTGACGAGCACAATGGTGATATAAAGAAATTTACGAGATTCGTTATCTGAAGTTGTTTTCCGTAAAACAGGGTTTTTCAGTTTTGTATGGAAAAATTTTAGCTAGAGGACGGCAGTGTAGTGAAGCTGGCAAATTGAGAAGTAAAATGACAATATTTTTAGACTTGATATAGTCGGTAATAAGTTCGTGGTTTCCCTATTCGCGTAACCGGCATGTGCCGGGCCGCTTTTCTCCCCAAACATATGTTAGGCTACCAAGCCCCCCCCGCAACGCCCTAAGCCGAGGTTCGAGTCCCGTTCGGGGACGCCCTTAGGCTCGTTGTGTAAATATTTAGGCTGAGAGCCATCTGCGCTCGCCACTTGCCCGGTGAAGCTGTAAAGGCCATCTGCGGCCAACAGCAGTAGTCAGTTCGAAAAAAAAAAAAAGTTCGTGGTGACGTTGCGAGCGTTGGGTAGTATATACCAATCCAAGGAGCTGTGAATATTGTGCGGTCAACATATTTTTCGAAAAGCAAGTTGACTTGATTTTGTGTAGCAGGGAGAGATGCGTGCCTGCGGAGCCAGCCTTTACGCGTTCGTACATGTTCTGACTTGCACCTCAAGGATGCGTCACAGATGAAATTCGTGACTAGGCTCTACACTTAAGAATTTGGTACAAATGAAAATGAAAACACTTCAAAAGTGGCGATACACACAGCATAGCCAAGGAAAGATTGGTCCGTAGTAGTAAATTAATAAAATGGATACGAAATAAATAAATATCCACTAGTATTCACACAACTCCATCTAGCCGCAAACTAAGCATAAGCCTGTAATATGGGTACTAAACAACGGATAACATACTTGTATACTTTTTTGTTAACACATAAAAGTGACATCTAGACCAATACAGACATGTTCATGCACACATATGTTTGTACTGCCCGGGGATCGAACCTGGAAAACCCTTGGTGTAGTAGTCGACGTCTGAACCATTACACCCAATGGGTCGTAGTAGTAGCACGCGGGCTTAATGCGGATTGGTGGGTGACAAAAACTAAGATCCTAAGTTTGTAGCCGGGACTGACGGCTGTTTAGGTAGGCATTTTCTATGTGGTCACCCCGCTGGATTCCAATCCACTGACGGAGCACGGAGCCAATTGTATAAGATTGTCATCATCTCAGCTCATAATACGTCCCCACCGAATGGCACGAGCCTACGAGTAGGCCTTAGTGGTCCACGCGGGCTCTGAGCGGATTGGCCGACTTTACGCACAACCTTTGAATCTCTTCATAGGCGTGAGCGTCGGTGGCTCATTGATGTGGGCTGTTTCCTTCCGATCTGGAAGCTGCATATTCAGTACCATTTCTTACACATACCGCGTTTATCCGACGCTCATACGGCGAAGGAAAACATTGTGACAAAATACTCAATAAAACATTCTTCGTTGGAAAAAAGGAAGCTAGGTGTATACCTTCCTATTTAATTCTTAGGTACCTAACTGTTTTTATTTTCGCGGAATACATTTAATCAACTTCAAATAATGTCTGCGTAACAATTTTAAACTGTGAACAATGGATTTACTTACCCGTCAAAAACACTGGTATCGATATAAAGAAGCCTCCAACAGCGCAAACTCTTGTTATAGCTGATTTCTGGAGATATTTGTTTGATCTGTAAAAAATAAAACACTACTATACTATCATTTCCATAATTTATGCTGTCATTTTGTGCAACATAAACAATTGATATTCTTTTGTTTCTGGAATCCTAACAATCAAATAAATAAATAAATATCCACTGACATTCACACAGCGCCATCTAGCCCCAAGTTAAGAGTTAAGCCTGTATTATGGGTACTAAACAACGGATAAACATACATATATACATTTTTTTTTGTATTTACATACATATTATACATAGAAAACACCCAGACCATTACAAACAGACATGTTCATGCACACAAATGTTTGTACTGCCCGGGAATCGAACCCGGAACCCTTGGTGTTGCGGCCGACCTCTCAACCGCAACACCAAATGGGTCGTCAAAACAAACAATCAAAAAATTGAATTCCATCTTAAGAAATGTACAAACTACTTACGTATCTTCTCTACTCTTATAGTATAGTATTTATATTATCTATGCTTATAGATACGTTATTTTACCTACAATATTAAGACTTTTTGATGTGTTAAGAAACCAGCCCCTAACTTATAAAAACATATGTCCAAGTATACAATCCTAAGCAGGTATTAAATGCATCAGACCGTGACGGTCGGTTTGTGTGCAGCCGTTAGCAACGGTTACGGTTGTCAACTGTTTGTAAACAAACGAATTTCGCAACTGTGACTCAGATTGCAACCATGGCAATTATATTGACGTATTTCACAGACATTTTATTATTTTTTAAGTAAACGAGCAAACGATTTATGACGATGATAAGTGATATTGCCGCTCATGGACTCTCTTTACTCCGAAAGTATCGAGTGCGTTGAATACCTTTGAAAACGGAAAAGAATTATATGTTTTCAGATTTTTTTCTCTGCTCTGTTGACAGATGCGAGCCAAATGTTTCAATTTTCCATACAACAACCGATTTTTGACACACTTTTGTTGTAGGTGAGACTCCGTCTGTATTTTTTAAACGTACATTAATTGAGCCCGCGACGGTGGATGATGGCTCTATCTCTACATAGCCATGTTGTGGAAGGCTTTTGTTATGCCGTGGCCTTGTATGGCTGTTGTAGTACCTATGTCTAAGTGGTAAGCCCACCTGAAAGGAAGAGCCAAATGTCGCCTCTCAAATGTATGAAATTGACTAAGGCAGTGACAACTTTTTGCCAATTAATATCCTTTGTCTATAGACAGTCGATTAGGTACATTCGATTTCCAATTTCCTATATGACCCAAATCACCTTAAGACTAAAGCTTTAAGCTCTGTCATCAATTAAGGAAACGTTAAACGATATAATATCTGGTTAACTACCAGGTTAAAACAATTACAGGCACCAAGTTACTCATTATACATGCACACGTATTCAAAGTGAAACTCAAAACCGCAGAACGGCCATATTTGCGGCTTTCATTGTAATTATATAAACCACGTAATACTACACGAGACGTGTAATGTTTCTAGTGCTATTAGATTTAAGGACGAATAAAAGTATAGCATGTCGTTCATTTCACTCTATTTCCAGTTATTTCCTAAGCACTAATAGAATCATAATGAGTTTTTATATAGTCTTAGATGTTTATGAACGAAACGCCACATTTTTATGTTTAGGGCATAGGCAGCAATTAATTGCAAAAATTCGAAGATTTCTAAGGTTTTCAGGGATTCTCCGGCCCGATGGACCGACGACTTGCGAAAGGTCGCTGGTGGAGGCTACATGAGAAAAGCGGAGGACCGGGATATCTGGCGCAAAATGGAGAGACCTATGTCCAGCAGTGGACTGCGATAGGTTGAATAGGAAGGGATTCTATATTATTAAAGAAAAACCCCGACACACTACCTCCTATCGTTGCGAGTCCCTGTAGGTTCGATCAGACACAATTCGCGTTACCAGCTCGTACCGGGTCGCTTTTCTCTCTTAACATATACAAGGTAACCTAACTCGCCCCCTACAACTTTATGAAGCGAGGTTTGAGTCCCACTCTCGGAAGTCTTTAGGCACTTTGCATATTTATATTAGTCTGAGAACCATCTGCTCTTGCTATTTGCCCGGTAAAGCTAGAAGAAACATAGGTACATTATGATACATCCTAGATAACTTTTTGAAGTCGTCCTTAGGTAAACACCTCTTACCCAACAGTACTTAACAACGTATTAAGAAGTGCACGCAACAATGCATGCGTTAACTGCATAAGCGTTGAAGGTATGCAATCCCTGATCGCGGATTAGATAAGGTTATCAGCATCGTCATGTCACCGTCCGCCATATTTGTAAAGGCTCAGCTGACTCGACCGGTTTTACTCTCCGTGCGAGCACAACACAAATTCCAAATAACAGGTACGTATATACGCTCATGGTCGTGATTTTACTGGGACGCCAGATGAAATGAAATAAATAATAAAAAAAGTAAATTTCAACTTGTAAACTTTCTAACTTGTAAAGTTAAGAGCGTCGGTGGCTCAATGGTGTGGACTGAAGTACCTACCAATGTGTTATATGTACGTTATCCGACGCTCTTACGGTGAAGGAAAACATCGTGAGGAAACCTGCGTACGCCTGCGAAGAGATTCAAAAGGTTTTGCGTGAAGTCGTCCAACCCTCACTGGGCCCGCGTGGACGACTAAAGCCTAATCCTATACTTGTAGGCTCGTGCCCCTCAATGGGGACGTTTAATGAGGTGATGATGATGAACAGTGTCCCTAAAACTAAGAAAAAGGGTTAAAATAAATAAAACCAGGGTTACCACTAAAAGTATCAGAATAGGTAATTTCAAAAAAAGTTAGCCGAAACCTAATGATAATTATGAAAAATCTTAACACCGTCATGCAGAATATATTAATTAGCGTCATTTCGAATTTTATTCAAGAACTAAATTTGGATGTGTTTCCAATCTTAAACAAGGGTCAATCGTCTTACGTAGAGTTTTGAAGGAAGGTGGATTACTATGGCTTATTTTATCAAAAGGGAGTGATAGTTATTAGTTGAGATTATCAACAGTACCTACACCAAATTTTGTCATAATAAGGTCATCATTTTATCAGCCTTTTAATCCCACTGCAGGGAAAAGGCTTCAATAGTATAGACATGGGGATATTGGGCCGTATCCCACCACGCAGGCCCAATTCGGATGAGTGTTGTTACTACAGTGGAACGTATAAGCGAGTGATGATATCATACTAAATTGAGTCTACAAAAACAACGTCCTTTCAAAACATTATGGTTTTAAATAAATAATGTTATTGAATACAAGCGCTTTTATTTTTGTGGTGATGGCAGCCTAGTGTAGTAGAGCTCCAAACTAAAGCTGCGCCTAAAGCAATCGTGTGCATTCCTCGCCCGGTTCAACCGTGAGATTTTGTTTTGCGTGTCACGAAGACTGAAATGGCGGGAACTCAGTCGGCCATTGTTGCGTTCTGAAACACTTTAACAGTTGTGCGATAATGTTTGACCTAGTGCGTGGTTTTACTTTTATTTATCGAAGGATGTTGGTCACCACTACTAAATATTGCAAGGCTTATATACGTTTCTTACTGAATGAAGCTCCTTGTTTTTTGTAACACAAAGTTATTAAGTACTTGTGTATGTACTACATGGAAGGCTCGGTAATGACACGACATTATGTCGTATCGGGTGTTTGGTTCTTAAAATAATATTAAATTTGCTAAACATACTTCGCTTAGCACTTAAAACAAATAGTTCCTAGCCAAAATATATATCTTCAATGGCATTGCAACGCACAGGACCATTGACACTGCATCTGTTTTGAGCATGCTTACTAGGTGATAGTACTTGTAATCATATTTACATCATTACTTAAGAAAGAGTAGCAGAATAATGTGCAAAACTATGTAAACCTAGCGTCCCATAGCACTGTTAAGGATTTATCAGTATCTTTAATCTAAAGTACCAAATTTCTATCGAAAAAAACTTTAAGTACAACACAAACACACCATAAATTAAAAACTGTGTTCCGACAAATTTTAACGTATAACATAACTAGAAATCAAAACGTTCGAATTCCATACAAATTGGTGCATTCCATTACACTGTCCGTCTTCTTCGTTTGTATATAAATAGAGAAGGAGGTGAAATTACGCGTGAACCTTTTTTAGGTTTCGCTAGCGAGCTATTTGCGGTACGGATGTAAGAGCAAAAAATCATCGGAATGCTTTTGTAACAGCATTCAACACATCATTATTCAAATTAAAACTCAAGGTTTCATTTGCGATGCTGTATCAATCCAGAATAAATGAAGCAGCCATCCCCAAATGAAATTGAGGTATCTCCTGTAATGAAATCTTCAAAGTTTTAACTGAGGAGTGGTTGCCGACGTAAGGATTAGAATATCCATAAACAAATTAAAATATAACTACTGTAATACTTGGCAACCAAAAGAGCCAAAATTATATTAAATTTAAAGTAAATAATATATCCTATATGGTAACATAGTTTGTAAGTATTTTTTTATTAGTTATGGATTTCTGATAAAAAATAAAATAATTTTATTTAATTATTTCACCATCTTCATGATTTGCAAGCAACTTGCGGATTGCGGGCATGTTTGTTTCTTTGTGCCTTTCATTCATAATATTATCGAGAACTTTTAAAATTCTATACTAATTACTAACGTCATTTCAAACTTAACATACTATGCTTACACAGCGATTTTGTTTCTTAACAATGCACAAGGTAGCGCTTTCAGTTAACTTGCTTAGCCCTTGTATGATTTCTTTACGCGACCGCAACTCACCGTGTAATACGAGGGGCTTCTTTAAAAACGTATTTGCGCTTTCCGATCTGGAGGGTGCATGTTCTAAGCCCGCCACGTACCAATGTCTTTCGAATTTTCGAAATTATATGTGCGTTTATCCGACGCTCTTAAGGTGAAGAAAAACCGACGCTCTTAAAGTGAACCTGCGCACGCCTGTGAATAAATTCATAGGTTGAGCGTGAAATCGGCCAATCCGCACTGGACCCGCGTGGACTACTAAGGCCTATACACCCAGTCTGGGTAGACTCGTGCCCCTCAGTGGGGACATTTAATGGGATGATGATATCTTTAAGTGTAGGACAACCATGCTTCGTTACGAATGGGCTCGAACACAGTAATACCACAGTCTGGCAAAAAGAAACCGTGAAAGACGCGCCCGTTTTTTATCGAGTGATTTCAGTTACCGGAGGCTCAAAATCTTCCTTACCCAAATTTCCTTTCTCTTCACTTTTCAAAGATTGCCAACTGGCAGTAACGAGTATCCACAAATGGCGACGGTCAGCGGCTTATTTTAACTTTTAATTAAACTTGAGTTTAACTAGAGAGATTCTTAAAATGTGACCTGTGTTCATTAAAACACGTGAGGTACCTATCACGAGGATTGCAAAATTCGCCCGCAAACCAAAGAACAGTCGTAAAATCCTGAAAATTCACGCCTTAACGCACTAGCCGCTTCACCATAGAGGAAGTTGTTTGCTTAGTTACCAATTAAAAGTTAGTAATCGGTCGTCAAAAACGTGACACAGTGACTGAACATTACTCTCCTAAAACTCGTGACCTTGTAACGACGTAATCGCAAACAACCTTGTGTTGCATATGGACATTATGTAAATCACTACTTCCCTACAGCCGATATGGGTAAATTCCAAAAATATTTTTTATACAAAAACATCTGTTGTGATTTTTAGTACGCGTAACCCAGTATGCGGACTCAATGCGATTGAGTAGATGTTAACGACTGCCATTCAAATATCTACAAATCCCACTGCATTGGGCTTGTTGGTTTACGACCCAATCTCCCCACTATACTGTGCGGGAGGGCCTGTGCTCTGCACTGGGCTGTTATAGGCTCATGATGATGATTTTAATATAGCCGAGATCAATGGTAAGCTACCGTTGATCCCGCTATCCAAAGCACGGAGGGTTCTGAGCTAATATTTTTCAATCCTCCTTCCGATGATGGGACATTGTGGTGGATGCTTAACTAGTGCCATCGTTAATCAAACGCGTTAGCTACAATATGGAGCCTTTAGTAGTTAGTAAGTAAAACATCAACGTACCCATCCAACATTACCATCACAGCAGTGCCGGATTGGCCATATAGCAAGAGTAGCAAAAGCAACGGGCCCCGCGCTACAAAATATCAGTCATACACAATGATGTAAAAATTATAGATTCGTGATATGCTCACAAAACAATCGAAAAAAGTGTTCTGTTTGCAATGACAGCACACATACACATATTTCAAAAGCGTACATTTACCTAAACAATAAAGTACAAACTGTACTCTCTTTGGCGGGTTGTATTTGAGGCACGGATGGCGTATCTACCTTTATATACAGAATATCATTGGTCATACAGCGTAAAATATATATCTAATCTTAGTATATTTGGCAGAAACTGAATGTACTCATTTATTGCAAATCATAATATACCTACATACGATGTTAAATAAATTATGGGACTAGTGTTAGGAATCCTTTAGTATACGCAATATAACTACTACTATCTAGCCCGTAAATGGGGAACTAATATATTTTTTAATGGTTTTTATAAACAAAATGGTAGTTTTTTTATAAACACCACTAGTTGGTGACGTGGGCGCTGGCTGTCGAGGTCACGCAGTGGGCAAACTAGCTAGCCCACGCCGCGGCTAGGCCCTCATTTAGGAATTTTACATAAAGTCGAAGATTCCTTCAAATTATATTCAATTGAGGGATTACGTTTATAAGTTTGTCTTCATGGAAACCTTATGCTATTTCATATAAATAAAATTGTGTTTTTATATTGTATGTTTGTAACATTGATAAACTAATGTTGATATTAGTTTGAACAACCAATTTTGGGTACCAAACATGAAACCGCTTTCGCTTCGAAAGTCCTAATCGAAAAAAAATAAAGTCCTTGACCAAGGACGCCGTAGAAAGATTGTCCCGATTAGCTCCGGACAATAATAATGCAGCATCAGATAAATTCCTTTGAGGTCGACTCTGAATAAAACTGTATTCCCTGTGCGTTAAGGATGACAATTAAAAAATCACCACGTTGGGTTCTCACGGTTTTTTTACGGTAGATCCGAAACAGTAAGTTGTGTCTTGGAAATATACATCTTTGTTATTTAAATGTAAATTGTCTCTCGTGTTTTAAATTATAGTACCTAATACTTTTTATAAATAGGATTTCTTATGCAAAAACAATATATACCAATGGCAATATAATCTTAATGCACATAAACGAGTATATTTTTTAAACTTTTTATTTTACTTTTTTATTGTCTATGACAATGTAAACGAGTATATTTTTTTAAACTTTTTATTTTACTTTTTTATTGTCTATGACAATGTCTTTATTCGGTGTATCGAATTACATTGGAAGATTGGCAGAGTTTTTATTCATTTTACGTCTAAGGAAACATAAATATCTACTTTTGTATAAGTACCGATTCTGCTCTTTTTGACTGCTGATATTCTAGATGGCAAATACCTGCCATTTGTATATCTTAAAGTCAATTAGGTTTAAAATTGTGTTTTGTAATAAGACAGCAAGAAGCATATTACTTTTAACAGAATGTATGACAAGGCAATTACTTATGTATAAATAAAAAAGTCTGCTGAGACAGCTATATTTTAATGAATACCTGCGAAAAAAAGACCCTGATAGGATGGGACACATCCATCATATCAGAAGTTAAATGTCAGATTGAAGAAAGAAGAAGAAATCCTCAAAGAGTCTTCGAAAGATGAAGGCTGGAACTCATCATCTAAAACTATAATTTTACTTTAGACTACAGGACTTTTTACTACAGAAAGCCAATCACCATTAGTTCCTTACCAAATTCAAATGTTTTATTTGCAACTAAGTGTACAAAGGTTCTTAAGTTTTAGTATGGTACTTACAACTTAGTGACCCTTTTTGGGTATGCCAAACAATTAATGAGCTTAAATATTTTTCATGATACATTAAAAATACAATTTTCTCAGTCTATTTATTTTTATGAACAGTGTTGGGGAGCCTTCGTTCAGCAGTGGACATAATTAGGCTGAATGATGATGATGATGATGATGATGAACAGTGTTTTTAAGATATTCCTTAACTGAGTATAAACATTTTTTAAATGAGAAATTCTTTAAGATTCCTATTGAATGACCATCGTGGTTTTTTGTATATACTCGTGCATATACTGGGATATTGTTAAGCCGTTACTTTTGGCTTAAGCAATCAATGGACATGATTCATTACTAGATTTATAAATAACTTAACCTCTCTGGCACGTGTTTAAAGTTCATTGTTAATGGTTACACTCATTAGAAAATGCTTATACTAAGTGCGATGAGAATGAAAACATTTCTACACTTACGTATGCAGGCACTTTGTTCACATATTGTTATAAGTTAATGCATTTTGAATTCATGTGATTTAAAAATAGATAGTTTGTTTACCACTCAGTGGTTGAACCTGTGGAAGACCGCGTTTAAGTTCATCTGCACGGAACCATAATCACTTATTCGTATTTTCACACTCGCCAAATTTAAAATAAAAAGATGAAAATTTACAAAATATAATAAATTATTTTTTGTTTTCAATTGTGTGTAACTTTATTATGTGTAAGAAGCTTTATTATGGTATGTAAGCACCTACAATTTGTTATGTATTCTAATAATAATTTGTTGATTTATATTTCTCTCGCCATAACATAAAAGTTATCGTTTTGACCTTCACAAGTAGGAAGAGCATTATGGTCCCTTTTTCCGATCACTAGTGTTCCTTGCAACACCAGAAGCGTTGTCTGCTTATTTGCTGGCTAACTAAATAAGTTAATAAGTTTGCCTTGATCCTAATAAGTTGAATGCTGACACCCGTTACATCTTTAATAGAGTACTCAGAGTGTTATGTACGTAGAAATTTAACAAAAGATAAAATCTATTGTGTAAAAGTATGCATTGCCTTGGTGCCACTCGATTTGGTTTTCTTAAGTATTTTGTAGTAAAGTATTTTTAATTAAAACTGAATTCACCATACTTGAATACGAAATTGTATACATAGCTTTTGTTTTTTTATTATAGTAAAAGCAGTAGAATTACTGAAAACCGTAACTTAATATCTTTACGTTTCAAGTCAGCAACTGCAGTGTGGTCCCTTTTCTGAGATCACTGCCTGTCAACGCTATTCGACCTCTTTTGTTGAGTTTCTCTTGGAATTGATTTCGTTTGTTTTTGTGTTCTTTTTCTAATTCATAATCAAAGACGAATGTTGTTTTTCTTCGTTCGCAACATCGTGTTCACTGGTTGGATCACTATAAGTGTTACCACCAAAGACCACCTTAAGATGGTTTTTATTTAAAAAAAAGCTTTACTTAATCTTTATGATAGTTCAGACACTGTCACAGGCTCCCGCTGTTACGCACTGTTTCCGACAGCGTGACGGAAAGTGCTTAGATCATGTTATCCGTCATGCTGTAGGATCAACTTCAGTGTATTTATGTATTACTAGCTGTTCCACGCGGTATAATATTATATTCCCCGCAGTAAATCATAACCTAAAAGCGGCCCCGTAAAACATTGCTTTATTTAATCAAAACCCTTCCAAAAGTATTTGGGTGAAAGAATAACGAACATAGATACATCAATACATTATTTCAAACTTTCGCATTCATAATATTAATACTGTAGATAGTATTTTTGGAAATATTATCTCAGCGCATACCCTACTTTTTATTTATGTGCACGCTATAGATTAAAAGTAAATACGAGTTGTGAAACGTAAACAAGGTGTGTAAGTTGCGGCCTAATTATAATACAGTAATATTATAACCCGTTGCAACCAGACCACCATTAACTTGTGAAATGCACGTTGCAATATCGAGTAGAAAGTTGCACCGTAAAACTGCATCAAAAATTGCCTACTTACTGATTGCATATTTACGAGAGTCCAATTTAAGAAATGCATCTTTGGATTACCAAGCCTTTTTTACTACATAATGCATATTACTAAAATGTATATATACATTTTTATTATGGAAATATGATTTATTTTATTAAAGAGCAGTTGGTTTGATACCAGTTTATTTTTAGAAATTAATCACTAACATTAAAAGAAATTTAATGTATTTTATTTTTAATATAATGTTTATTAAGCTTAATAGCTTCTTCATTTAAAAAAGGTTTGTCATCGCTACAGCGAGATCTCTTAAGTTCTGAATTGTATCATGTACTTAAATATTATGAAATAGACTTCATCTTCGAACAAAGACAACAAGTTTTTCTTGGATTCTTAAAAATATCACTCAGTTTACATATTTAGATTTTTTTATAACCCCTAAAATCGAACCGTCCGCGTCATTTCTTCTTCATACTATTGTAAAGAACTCTAGTAATTTTCTATTCCTCTTAAAGGATATTACTAAAACTCGCTGGTGTCATTATTGGACATGTTAATCACCTGAAGTGACGCATCTCGTAACATGGCTGGATTTGAATGGATCAGTACAGGGTCAGTCGGCGAATTCTCGACCGGTTATTACACCATCTCGTCTCAGTAGGGTTGCATCGGATACGAAAGTGTATTTTCAATTTGTGCTCCTTTTATTTCGTTGTCTCTTCTTTTCTTTTTTCTTTTTATTTGGAAAAGAAAAAAGAAAAGAAAGAGCCGCTTTTCTCTTAAAATTCATACTACTAGCGCTCCCCGCTATGCACTTAGGTCACATTCGAGCCTCTACTCAGAAAATAAAGAAGTAAGATATCTGCTAAGCTGTAAAGGAGTGATAGATATCCTTACTTATATATTCCAGGAAGCAAGTAATCCAGCCTTACGAATATTTATACATTCACAGATATTTACACGGCGCTATTTAGCCTTAATTTAGACTAAGAATACTACGATACTGCGGGTACAAACGATACATAAATATATATTTTATTGTAAACATATTAATATTAGAGAGCGTCGGTGGCTCAATGGGTGGACTGTTGCCCTCCTACCGGGAGGACTGTGGTTCAAATCCCGCCACGTACCAATGTGTTTTCGAAATTATATGTATGTTATCTGACGCTCTTACGGTGAAGGAAAACATCGTGAGGAAACCTTTACGCACCTCTATACGGATAGGATCGTGCCCCTCGGTGGAGACGTATAATGAGCTGATGATGATGATTAATATTAGATATAGAAAACAACAGACTGACATAAAAGGACATGACTAAGACAGACAGCAGTTTTAGGGTATTGTGTTTGAACCTAGTACCCATATTGTTGTAGCCGATTTCTCAACCATCACTCCATTTTTGTCCTAATTACTTATTAAGAAGAACTGCCACGTCTCTCGGTATAACTATTATCCGACGAACTCGAGGCAAAAACTGATGGCAACCATAGGCACATAGTGCCAGTCTTTTAATTTTTACGATTTTGGTGACCGTGCCGCATACGCATGTAAATTTATACAGATACAGACTTAATACTTTTTTAATAAGCTTTCTTTTCGATTGCATCTCGAAAGTACGTTTTCATTCCAACTTTTGTATAACCAAATTAGCGCTATCTGATTATATTTATGTAAATTGCACCGTTTGTTGTGAAATCGAACCACTCTGTACCAAGAATCATTAGTACACGGTCTTCTTCATTGAAATGTCTTTGCGTTTATCTTTTTTCGTTTAATATTCGTACTATCGTACTCACTACTTTATACGGGTAAATCGTTATACGTTTCTACCAAGTCTTATCTCTTGGAGAGTCTTTATTTATTTTAGGCTAGCTACTAAGATTGTTAGGAGGTTGAATTCAATTTTCACAAAATTTGTTTTTGGCTTAGTGTGTTAAAATCAAATGCCCTTTTTGTAAGACTGTAATATTTACTTCAACACTTTTTTTCATATTTTTGGCACAAGCAGTCATTAAAAAACAGTGCATATTATGAATTATTGTATGCGAAACGGCCATGAAAGAAATATTTTATTTTGGCAGAAAACAAGAAATGCACTAAATTTAAAACTTAAATCTAAAGACCTTATGAAACACACCTTTTATATTAACTAACTGATTACTTTTTAACTGAACACTGAAGGAAAAAACATAACATATTCATAATTAAAAAGCATTTTATCACATCGCACCATACGAAGTCATTGTAATTAGATAGAAAGGCAAGGTGACTGTGTTTTTTTTGAAGCTATGTGAAACGTGTTTAGCCGTAGCGTTTCCGTCTTCAAATGTTATTATAAAACATCTACGTACATTTATTTCGGTATCATTTCTCGTATTCCATAAACAGTTCACTGCATCTAAATCTCCATACGAATCAGTTTTTAATTCAACAAAATTCATCGCGCGTAACTTTACTCGGGTTTAACGTACTTTGAATCTTGCACGGCGTTATGTATAACATTCCTTGGCGTCGTACATTGATCTTTTTGTAACTTGTAATTAACAAGATACCCTTTAATAGCGCCAATGGATTAAACAGCTTTTTCTATGTTCAGATTGTGGAATTCTCTCGAGCAGATACACCTGCTTCTAGTTTTGCTATAACTTGAACTTGATACTTGTTTTTGAAACGGGTTTGTATGTAATGTCGGACGTAACACCAGAGCTCTACTATATGTTATATTCGTATCAAATAACATAGTACTATATTAATAAAAGTATATAAAAAGTAATTCTCAAAAGAGTACGTATGTTTTGATATAGAATGCATTTACATGGTTGCCTGGAAGAAATTGCTACCTTAGCAATAAGGCCGCCTGAATTGTATTTGTTTTTGTTGTTTCTTGTTGTGTTGTACCTATGCTTTTCTCTTATGTGCAATTAATATTTTTTATCTTATCTTATCTTACATGATAATTTATTCGTTTGTAAGGCAATTCTCTGTAACGTCGTAATCGGCTTGTCCTACCTATTTTTTCAAAAAGTAAGTAAGTTATGAAAAAAAAAACACACCCAATGAAACTTTAATCCTTAAACTATAGGACCAAGTTATCATGACCATAACTATTTTAAGTTGTTTTTTAGACATGAAAAAAGCTCTAAAAATACAGTCCCTGGCTGTCCCTATCACTGCTTTCTACATAGAATTAAGATATAATAAAAAATATTGAATGTATTAATTTGGCAATTAATATCATAAAGAAAATAGTTTATTATATTATTTTCATTACAAAAATTCCATTATGAATTTATTTATTCGGTAAACTCCGGTAAACTTTTCCCCAAAATTTTCAAACAGTCCCCTGCCAAAATTTAAGTCCAGATTACAAAAAAAAATACAATTTTACGAATATTTTTTTGAGTTAAACGAAACGCAATTGCTATGAAATTGGAACCTGGCTAAATGCGCCGTTAGGACGCCGTCTCGTTTTGTGTCATAGCGTCGTTTGTGAGGTGAACACGCGCTCTGTAACGCCTACACTACACAGTCCTCTGTAAGTAATAGTTTGTATTAATTACTTTAATAATTTATAATTAATGTTTATTGTATATTATTTATGTCTCAATTGATTGGTAGATTCTCATGAACTATTTACCTCAGTTCTGTAAATATTTGTAAATCTGTCAAAATACACGTCCTCTGGCAACAGTCCTCTGCCTAAAATTGCAGCAGGAGACTGTTTTACTCAACAGGGACTGTTTGCGTATATGTTCTTTTTTATGTACAATTTCGGTACATTTATCCACTCGTCTGTTTTATTAATGCAAGAATTTCCCAGTATCATTAATCGCTTCAATACAATTATATAACTGGCATATTAATGAACCGAAATTAGTTTACACAGGTTGAACAATGCCGATATATATGGTTCCTAACAAGAAAAAGTTATCCCGTGAAGAACTACTTCTGAAAAGCAGATGCAGAGCGATAACGTTATCAAAGAGAAAAAATTACCATCAAAAGAGAGAAGAAATGAGATATAAAGAGAAGTTGAAGACCTAAAAGAAAAAGGTTTGCGAAAGTTAGTATAGGATATGACACCTCGTGAATACAGAGCTTGTGCCTTAAAGAAGTGGAAAGAACACTGTACCGTATACCGAGCCAAAAGACTGAGACTAAAAAGCTTCACAAACACTTTTGAACGAGAAAATACGCCGTTATCAGAGCTAGAAGTGGATACTCCGCCTTCAAGATCTGCCAGTCCAATATTTGGAGCTCCAAGCCCTGCAGTTTCTAGTACTAGTTTTTTGCAATGAAAAACGAAGGTAAAAAGCGATGACAGAAGTTTGGCAAGGAAAAAAATGAAAAGATCGCACGTTTAAAGAAAAGACTTGATAAGTAGTTATAGAAGAGCTGTTCAGATTTTTTTACGAGGATAGTAGTAGTAGTATGGCAGTCGGTAAAAAAGAATTTATTACTAGAAACACTGTGAAGAAGCAATGGATATATCTTGTAAACACAGTTTTGAATCTAAAAGATTGTAACTTTTTAAAAATTTTGGCTACTAAACTTTTTGTCGACTTCGTCTATTTTGGGTTGTGGAACCAAACACTCAAAACCGCAATACATGTCTGCATAGTTCACGGCAACATGGACATGAAGCTTAGGGCACTTAATAGTAACTAAATGTTTGAAATGAACACTTGCACTACAACCAAAACAGTCCATAACAATTTTGCAGAAAGATTTACAGAAATGTTAAGACTAAAACCACCAGCGAAATATTGTTTACCAATATATAGCCATGAAAGATTTGAAGTCACATCTCAAAGATAATGAAGTTCTGATCCACGTAAATTTTAGTGAGAAAGATTGTACTATGTACGCAAAAGAAATGCAGGTCTTCATTTCGGCGGATCTCAAGCACAACTGAGTCAACTGTCACGTTCAAACAGTCCCCTGATGTGTCAAACAGTCCCTTGCCATGATTTTTTGGAAAATCGCTTATAACTCGAAAAATAACAGTAGTTTCAGTGGACCTCCTTTTCTATCCAAATTAATAGTTAATTTTCTTTGAAGTAGAATAGAATATATTGGAAAATTTAAAAAAAAATTGCCAGGACAGCATTTGTATGGGACCCGTACGCGCTTACAGAGAATTGCCCTTAATCGTATGAATTAAGTTGTAGGTTTTACTCACAAATTTTATGTAAAAACTAGACATGGCGTGAGGTTTTCCTCGTGGAAATAAAAATCCACAAAACAACTGATAACATTAACTATCTGCTACTGATAGTTCTGTCAATCTTTGTAGGTTTAGCCGTTCCAGAGGTTTTCCGTGACAAACACACAGACAAAAAATTATAGCTCCCCTGGATTTGAGCCCTTCTGGAATAAGGTGAGACAGAGGTAGAGAAGTTACAGAGGTAGATAAGTTACTGTGGCTTAGAACTTCAATTTGAGACTTAAAGAAAACGTCCCTCGGACCCAGCCCGGATAGGACGACTTCCCGCACAACCTTTAAATTCCTTCGTTGATGAGCGCAATTTACCACACGATGTTTTCCGTAAGAGCGTCGGATAACGTACATATAATTTTGGAAATTCGAAAAGACATTGGTACGTTACGGGATTTGAACCTGCACCCTCCAGATTGGAAGGCAACAGTCCACACCAGGGGCGTAGCTACCGCCGTATTTGCCGTATCAATTATACGGGGCCCCCGGGCCACGGGGGCCCCCAAAGTGTGTAAGGAAAAAGAATACTTTCTAATTTATTTTATTTTACAAATGACAAATTCTATAAAGCAATTCCTTTTTTCCCCGCCTTAAGCATGCGTTCAAATGTTGGCAACACACTACATCATTATGGCGGGCTACGGGACTTCCCCGTTTTACTTACTTTAGCTTAACTCAGCGGGAATCCCCGGGAATCCTTCATCGATATCACGATACGTGTACGTTGTTGTACTTTACATTAGATGTTAAACCACGGAGTGCAGTGCACTGTTATTTACGCGCTTTATATAAATGTGCATTACATTGTAATTCAGTACAAACAATATTGTTCTTCTGGTTTAGCAGTATTAGTAGCGATTTGTATAAGAAATGAGTGAAAGGAAAAGAGATTATCCCAGCGGCGCTGAGAAAAGAAAAATTAAACAGAAAAGGGACGAGGTTATAAAAAAAGTGCCCAAAATTTCTTCATTTTTTCAGAGACAAGATACTGTGAGTGATCCGGAAATAGAAGAAAGCCACACACATACTTTATCGGATGTCTATCCAATATCGAGGAACCACAAGTCAGCGATTCTGATATATCTGCAGATGTAATATAATTTCATCAGATAGAGGAAATTTGGTGATTTATTCCATTAAAGAACTCATTGAATTATTGCTAGTAAAATTCAATAGTCTTGCATCCAGTTTTCCCGAGGTAATCACAGCATGCTTTTATTCTTGACCCTTCCAGTTACAACCGCAAAGGCAGAAGAAGTTTTCAAAATTAAAACTAATAAATATTACTTAAGAACTTCGATGGGACAAGAACGGCTGTCAGACATCTCACTATTGTCCATAGAGGCAGAAACTTTAGAAAAACTAAATCATCATCAGCCATAAATGATTTAACAAATCAGTTTGCCGAAAAAAAGGCAAGGAGAGTGAATATTTAAAATTCGATTTTTATTTGTAAAATGGGTAAATTATGTGATTAATAAATATTTCTTCTCACAATATTTTCTTTCTTTTGTAAAAAATCATTACCTCCCATATAAGGGCCTCCAAAAAAAATTTTATACGGGGCCCCGACAAGGCCCGCTACGCCACTGGTCCACACTAATATGCCAAATACCACCACTGGGGTCTTGCTACTTATCCGGAGAAACTGTGAGAAG
This sequence comes from Leucinodes orbonalis, assembly GCA_019425675.1. NCBI lineage: Eukaryota > Metazoa > Arthropoda > Insecta > Lepidoptera > Crambidae > Leucinodes > Leucinodes orbonalis. The sequence goes on along the minus strand of PQWD01014650.1, from coordinate 20,695 downwards.
AACTGAAGACCATCCACATCCCAAAAGAAACAGTCAAGTAACAAATTAATTGGTTTACTGCTACTACTACACTAGCGGTGGATACTCACTAAAGTGGATGTCACCTTGTTTTCTAGTATCCCTTGGGATCTAGGGTCCCAACAATGGGCAAGCCCAAGCTTTTTTTTATGTTATAAGTGTACAAGACGGTCTGCACGCTCACCTGATGGTGAGTGATACACCAGACCATGACAGAGCGGCATTAAAAAAGACCAACAACTGACAGACAGTTATTATACTCCATCAATGCCGCACTGCGCCCGTCACTCGAGACAACAGATGTTAGGTCTCTTATACCCGGTAATTTCACTAGCTACAGTGCCCTCATCCCGAAACACAAAAGTGCATAGCACTCCTGTTTCACGGGATGATATCTGGCACTGCGGTGGTACCTACCTAGACGACTCAGTATCCAGTCTACCACCTAGTAAAATAACATATAATAAGCCAATCTCCATCAGGTTTCAAGGTGTCTGATTAATTGCTATTGTAACTCATTTGAAGACGCATTTGCCTCTTGTCTACGAAGTTGTAGAGGTTAACAGTGGTAGTGTAATTTATGACTTTTATTGAATTACCGATATATATTCTTATTATGAGCGTCGGTGGCTCAATGGTGTGGACTGTTGCCCTCCTACCGGGAGGGCTGAGGTTCAAATCCCGCCAGGTACCAATGTGTTTTCGAAATTTCGAAAAATAAATGTATGTTATCCGACGCTCTTACGGGAAAGGAAAACATCATGAGGAAACCTACGCACGCCTGCGAAGAGATTCAAAGGTTGTGCGTGAAGTCGACCAATCCGCACTGGGTCCGCGTGGACGACTAAGGCCTAATCACCCTTTACGGGTAGGCTCGTGCCCCTCGGTGGGGACGTTTAATGAGCTGATGATGATGATTCTTATTATACCTATTTATATTCTTATTGAATTAAACTATACTCTTATTGGATAATTAAAATCATAATTAGAAGTACTAATTACTAAATGATCGTATTCGTAGATACGAATGTATCTTACGTTTGCCATTTTATAATTTTAATGGCAGGTTTGCGCTCGTAAAGGTCACAGCGGAAGACCTTAAGGGGACCGGTTTGACAGCGGGTTTTGACGCCGACTGATATGTTAAATTAAAACTTAAATCTAAACGAGATCATAGACAAGATATAGAATATTTATTTTTAATTATTTTAACGCAAAGACAACCTACAACACAGCCTACTACTGTCTTAAGATGGTGCTTGTAAATCAATCAATCTGCATTCGATCCGCAAAAGTGAGTTATTAACCCAACCACCTCATAGACACCTTGTGTGCCTGGCAGAAGGCATGAACCCTGCAAAGGGTTTTAAGGCTACGTAATACGTTGTATTTAGAAATTTTATTTGTTTTTTTAAAGGGCTGGCAGCGCATCCCTGCGACCTCAGCTGTTGCATATGTCCATGGGCGGCGGTGACACTTTCCATCAGGTGAAACGCATGCTCGTTTGCCTCCCTATATTATAAAAAAATAATAATAACCTGTAGTAAATATACAAGAAAACTCTACTTTTGAATGTAAATAAATATTTTAGATTTGATTTTTTTTTAATTGGAAGATGTTTCGGTGCCCTTGCTCAGCTTACACCAACAATATTTTAATTTTTAATATGTAGAAGTCAGCAACTCAACCAGTAGGTGCTCGTACTTGATAGTATTAGGTACGCTCGCTCCTGACAGATGTGATGAAGGATACTCATCGATTTAGATCGTAATGTGTTTCCATGAAGTTCCACGGCACCCGTCCTTCGAGACCACTGATGCTTGATAACTTATCCCCAGTAATTTCACTAGCTAGAATATTGTATTGACAGAATTTAAGGCCGAGAACCATCTGAGGGTGCCACTTATCCAGTGAAGCTGTGAAGAACATCCACGTCCCAAAGGAAACCGTAAAGCAGAAACAATTAATTAGTTTTCTACAAGTTTACTACCACTACTAAACTAGCGGTGGATATTAAAGAGAGTGCCACCTTGTTTTCTAGTATCCCTTAGGATCTAGGATACAATGGTATGGTATAAATGTATGTTTATCCGTTGTTTAGTACCCATAATACAGTTTTTACGCTTAACTTGGGGCTTGATGGCGCTGTGTGAATGTCAGTGGATATGTATTTATTATTATTATTAATTTGCAAGCCCAAGGGCGAAAAACTTGAATACTTAACGTTCAAAATCAATAACTTTGTTCTAGAATCCAAGCGGAGTCCTATAAACTTCAGTTCTATTAGTATCGTAGATGTATTCTAGCGCTCGCAGATATGCGGTCACTAGACGAAGATATAAACTATATAAGTACACGGAAGCTCTGTAGACCGGTTAGAGATAAACCATGGAATGCAAAGATAAGTCGAGTTATCGTTTTGTAACAGAAGACTTTTTCAAAAGTAAAATGTTGTAGAGCCAAAATAACTTAAAGAAAAAGCATTCCCTCATAGAACTATTCCTATTTTTTCGAGATTAAATATGCTATTTATTCTCAAAATAAGGATACCACGTTACTTTATGCACGTTTTTAGATAGATACTCTCTCTCTCTTTCTTTCGATATAATACAATATTTTATTCAGAACGTGCAAAAATTAGTAAAAATAAAGCAAATTATATCTTCAATTAACTGTGTGTACCTTGACACGACTGAGTAGGCTTCGCTAATAGCTAACGTAAATTGTCCAATTATGAAATGCAAACAACAATCCCATAGTCACGTTCAATAAAACCTCATTCAACGATGACAAATTGCGAATTTTGTAAAACGGACCTTGGAACTCAAAGCCGAATTCATTCACAAAGTCTAAATGGTAGACTCAAAATTACATTGGCAAAATAAATAAACGTATGGACCTTGACTTCTCAGATAAGCTTGACTTTAAGACAATTAAAACTGCGAGAATAATTAAGTTTATAATCTTTGTCAGGTTTACTAGTGTCAATGAGATTTTTGCATGTAAAGAAGGTTTTGATAATTATCTTCTTTTTTAATCGATATATCGATAATTATCTTTTTTAGGTTTTGATAACTATCTAATTGTAAAGAAGGTTTTGGTAACTATCCAACAGAATAATTTAAGAAAATGAAAGAATTGTAGCTAGATATCATAAAACGGTGATTATTTTTTGCTAAATAATTGTAAAGATGACATTGAATCTAGAGGATCTTTGTATTTACAATTTTAACTATGTGTAACTAAGTAATGTTTATAATCTGTGTTTGTGTGAAACTCGGACCTTTCCTTTGAAATGAAGAAGAGATATCGATAAATAAAAATCTGTATCGATAAATAAAGATATTATTGCTTTTAATGCTCTATCAAAACCATGTTTTATTTCGCTTATCGTAACAAAGCCAAGCAATAAGTACTCTCAGAGTTTTTGAAACTAATACCACAAGTTAATTGTAGAGTGAATAATTTTAACACGTAGACCATGACGGGATTGCATTAAGATCCAATAACGGAGGCAATTCTCATAACAGCGTTATGCTAACTTTAAAAAACTGATAACAATATGTGTACCGACGCGTGCGAGCAAATTATCAACCGTTGAACACGGAACGTTTTTTATCCGACCATTCACAAATAACCGCCAGTTCGAACCGTTAACACCTGCCTCGCGCACCCTACCTGCCAAGTGCCACATCCGACCACAAATAAACAAAAATCAAACGTCCCACCGATCATCATATGACAGGAATGCCGATATAACTGTTAAAGCTAACGAACCACACACTAATTATTATGAAAATCAACTCGGAAACATCCGCATACAGTTATGCGTTGTGTAAGAACCTGAATTGAGATAAGACTGTTTGGACGCCAAGATTGCCGTCTCACTTTAAGTACTAACCTAACATATAGATAATTTAGTATGCACAAACTAGTCTTCGCATTTAAAGAAATCTGTATAACCAGTTTAAAGGCATTCTTAACGGTTAAGCCGGCGGAGCGAGCGGCAGACGCAAACTTGATCTGAGCGATCAATCAGAGGGCCAAAGCGAAACTCACCGTCCGTTCGGCGCTGACGGCGAATGCACCAACTTCACAGCGAAGAGGAACTGTATCGCACACACGAGAAGACAGCACAGGTTCAGCGAGAGAGTCAACGCGCACAATGCCAATGTCACTTCGTAAACCACTGCGAATTCCTCCGGCGCCGTGGTGGCGGGCGCTGATATTTTGAGTAGGAACAACAGCGCGAGCAGCGCCAGCAGGAGGCTGACGAGGCATAGTAGTGCCAGGGACGTCAGCGCCTCCTCGGTGGCGGCCCGCGTGCTCCGATTCCTCGTTATGGCCGGCGGCTCGGCAGTCCTGGAGCGGTTCCATTGCCGATCTTGGGCGGCGACGCGATCGCTATCGGGGCGACGACGGGCAATGGAGCCGGCGGCTGCGCGCCTGGACTGACGCTCGCCGATGTGCCCCCGACGGAGTGTTTGGAGGAGTCTAGTGTGGACACGTTGAGGGGTAGGTGGTGGTGCGGCCGCCGCGGCATGTTCTGGTAGCGGTGATCGGCATCGTTAGCCGCCGGCGGCCGCTGAGCATGCTTCAACATAGCGCTTTCACGGCGCGGATCGCCATCCCGACTGGTTTTCGGGCATTCCGGTTTCGTGTGGCGAGCGAACGGTGCGGCGGCGGGCGCTCGACTGTCGACTCGTTTTGTACCTGCGCGGTGCGCGCGCGCGGAATTATGTCAATTGCACCGTGTAGGGTGCTTTAGACTAGGGTGTCTACCTAACCCACCCCGACAATAGAACCCCTCGGAACAATTGGCATCGTTCTTATACAAATAACATTGTATTGAAATGTTTGTGTAACAATTAGAAGTTTACACTTGCCACTGAATGAATCATAGTAGGCTGGTAAACAATGCAAATATTTAAACTCACCTGTTGGTTTGTTTATTTTAAAGGCAGATTTGTTAGGGTATGCCTCGGTGAATTTTTTTTTTAATAACCAGTGCAATAATCGCCTTTTTGAATAAATTAAGTAAACTCTACTTTAGTCTAAATTAGGAGGTAAGACTTGGGGCAAATGGGGGAGACCTATGTCCAACAGTGGACTGCGATAGGTTGAAGAGAGAGAGGAGGTAATACTTATATGAGGTATTGCTTTGTATTTTATAAAAATCTTTTGGTAAGCAGAATCAACACAACAAACAACGAATCGTATATTCTTTAGCTCTTCTAGCAAGATTGAGATTATGGCGACCTCTCCTCTCTCCTCTATGTTTATTTTAAAGCTTGCTATCTTGTGCTTAATTTATCAACGATTTATATTTGCCAACAGGAAATAATAGCAAAAATGCCGTATAAAATAAAACTAAATAATGGTTCCAGAATAGAGCATCTGAACTGATTCTGACAGAGCAAGCTATAAATTAAATTAACTTGTTTATAATTATGACAGTAAGTATACATGTTTGTCATAGGTATATTTATAATACAAATATATAAAATAGAAGATATTATAAATTAATAAACTAGTTATATACTAACCAAATGGTGTCATAGAGCATCTCTACATTTCTTTTTATGATTCTCGTAGCAAGGAAATGGATAGTGATAATTTTCATTTATTGAAATCATTATCGTAAAATAATTTTACCTTTGATTTGAATCCTTGTAGCATTTCAGAATGCACATATCTAAATATGTATAACTCTGTTTGACTAACTGACAAGTGATCTATCATAGCGCACCCCAAACCAATGAATGAATCGGGCTGAAATTTGGCATGCAGGTAGATGTTACGACGTATCCGCTAAGAAAGGATTTTGATTAATTCTACCCCCAAGCGTAGTACTTTTTTTCGTACTGAGTACTGCTGTGACCGCAGATGGCCTTTACAGCTTCACCGGGCAATTGGCGAGCGCTGATGGACCTCAGCCTTTAAATTTACACAACGAGCCTAAGGGCGTACCAGTGGACTCGAACCTCGGCTTAGGGCGTTGCGAGGAGGGCTGTAGGGACTGTGCGAACCTACAGGGACACGCGACTATGGTCCCATCGTCGCGGAGGATATTTTTGTATGAAACTTTGTCAATTTTGAACCGATCAGGCTGATACTTTGCACGCATAAACTAACTTTATCAAGCATTAATTTACCTTAATTTAGGATGATGATTAATATTTCATTCATATATATTCAATATATATATATAATATATATATATATATATATATATATATATATTATATATATATATATATATATATATATATATATATATATATATATATATATATGCTAAAAATTTGGAGTAATATTTGATTCACACCTTGACTGGAGTTCTTATGTTAAGGAAATCAGTCGTAAAGTATTCTACACTTTTCATTCTTTGAAGTGTCTCCAGAGCTTTTTACCTACGGTTACTAGAATAGCTTTAGCCCAGTCCCTTATACAACCCTTATTAGATTATGCTGATGTTTGTTTGCCTTGATGCTACTGAGGAACAATGAACAAACTTGAGCGTTTGCAAAATTTATCTATCCGGTTCATTTATGCCTTAAGAAATATGACCATGTTTCACATTATCGAGATGAACTTAAATGGCTCCCAATACGTCAACGTAGGAATACCCGAATTCTTTGCCTTCTATATAATGTCGTTTGGGAATCGTTTTTCTTTTGTACACCAACCTGATGATCCTTGTAGGTCCCGCTTAAGGTCTCTTCTTAAATTCCCAGCACATAAGTCTGATTTCTTCTCGTATACTTTCTCTGTTCATGCAGTCAGACTGTGGAATTCTACAATTCTGCCTTCTACAATTCGCGATAGTGCAAGTGTCTCCTTGTTTAAGAGACGAGTTAAAGACTTCTATCTTTCTTCTATTTAAATTTATGTATATTGTCATATTTTTCTACATGTAAATTTATCATTTATTTATATGAATTAAAATAATTTAGGGTGCCTATATATATATATATATATATATTTTATAAGTTATGTATTTATCCATAATCATATATATATTCATATTGTATTTTTTTAATTATTATGTACACACTTGCCTACTTTCTTACTTTGTTTCCTTTTGTTTTGGCCAGCTGGAAGAAATTCATTGTGAAATAAGCTGTGCCTTTGTACGTACTTTTCCATGTTTATTGTGTTTTGTCTTTTCTGTGTGTGCATAAATTGTTAAAATAAATAAATATATATATTATTATATATAAATCATCATAAATATATTACTTTTTGTCAAACAGAATGAACGCAAAACAGGTAAATAAATACAATACTCATACCCGCTGTCATTCGATAGTGATAAATATTTTTAATCTGTGGCACGACACCCAAAGTGGGTTATTTGTAAACAAATACAATGTTACAAACGGGGTGTCAGGCAACCTGCCGAGCCGGAGTGCGAGGACACTTTATACAGTTATTATGGCGCATCCATCTTTTTGCAGTTTAGGCACATTACAAACTGGCGACTAATTTTAAAATGTGCCAATTCTATCTTTACTGTAATTCAATAGTACATTTCATAGTACATCATTCACTCATTCGTTCTGTTCTATGGTAGATTTTAGTTGGTAACACCATTAGACAATTCATTCTACTATACAATTACCATAAACATTTAAGTTATACCGGAATACTACATAAAATGTTATGTTAAATTTTAATTTTAATGTAACCAAAATGTTAATCACTCAACTAATGCCTTGACAATTATTGTCAAGGTGCTGGTTCCCTAACTATATCGTTCTGATTGAAATCACTTTTAATGTGTTGGTTTATTGGCCAAACTCCACAAAGCCATGCCATGTGAGGCCTGTCTCTGCACTGGGACGTTATCGGCTAATGAATATGATAGACTTTTTAAGAGTAGAAGATGTATATTTAAGTAAGTACGAGGGCAAATTTTATTTTCTATACTGTCTGCAGTCCTGGTGGTATTAAAAAAACGCAGGTGCGACACGCTCTCTTAAATAGCAAGTTTAGAAGATTGCAGGGAGTGCACGAAAACCACATCTACACCAAATCGGTCGGTGAGAAGCTGAACTTATTTTTTAAGAGTTATAGTTGTATATAATAAGTATGTGTTAGCCACTTTTTTTAAATTTGGTTTAGACCTGAGTCTAAACCAAATTAAAAAAAGACTATTACGAGTGTAATACTACCGATAGTATTACACTCGTAATAGTATCTGCGACTAATCGCAAGTGCGTAGCCCTACCTTAAATAGCAGCTTTACAAGTTTGCAGGAAGTGCGCGGCAAACACAAGAATTTAATAAGTCGATGACCTTACTGTGCGGGTGGGCCTCTAACCCGAATTTAAATGCCTTGGAATTCGGAAACAAATATTCATAGCCGTGCAATATATTAAAGATGGCTAATTTTCAAATTACCACTAATAATAATACCAATCGAATTCATACGATTCAGACCAATAACGATCCTATTACAACATGTGAAGACTTGTAGAGCGTCGGTGGCTCAATGGTGTGGGCTGTGTCCTCTTTACCGGAGGACTGAGGTTCAAATCACCATGTGATTTCGAATTTTCGAATTATATGTACGTATCCGACGCTCTTTTGGTGAAGGAAAACATCGTGAGGAAACTGCGAACGCCTGCGAAGAAATACAAAGGTTGTGCGTGAAGTCGGCCAATCCGCACTGAATGAACGCAATGAATAAACACTAGTGTACGGTAGACTCGTGCCCTCGGTGGGGACGTTTAATGAGCTGATGATGATACGTTAGGTTAAACAGACTTCTTTATGCACACGTTGAAAATTATACATACGTTTCTACTAGTGCATTAAGATTTGAAATAAATAATGAGTGTCTTGAATTATGTCTCAGAATGCTCGAAATAAATGTATGGAAAGTCAATACATTTACTAAGTTATGACTTAACTATTAGCAATTATTATACTTATAATACAACGCACAATAAAACATTCAAAATTGGTATTTTTCACAGATGGTTCTGTGACTTCACTACCTAACTACACAGTACTACTAGTGAAATTACCGGATATAGGAGACCTAACATCTGTTGTCTCGGGTGACGGGCGCAGTGCGGCGTTGATGTAGGATAATAACTGTCTATCAGTTTCTGGCGTATCACTTACCATCAGGTGAGCGTCCAGAGCGTCCTGTACACTTATAACATAAAAAAAAAGATTTCAGTATTCTGCGCCACCATAGGGAAGTCGACGGATAATCGCCTCTCTTGAACAGCACTCTCTGTTCACATTAAGTTTAATTTATCTAGATATCCTATTCACACAGAACTTTAAATTATCGCCTGTATATTGTTTTCACTTGAACCTAGCTATTTCTATCTACAATTCCTTTGTCAACGTTTAATTAATGCTTAATATATTATGACCACTAAATGCACGATCAACCCTAATAACTACATCTGAAATGATGACATTTACGGAGAGGAAACGCAGTGAGTAGGTCACTTAACAGGTGCTGGATCATTTCAAATGCCATAGGAATATTTAAAGACATTTATAGGTCGTAAAATGGGGGTGACCTATGTCTAGCAGTGGACTGCGATAGGTTGAAGAGAGAGACGTCACTCACGCGCTACAGTTACCAGAATCAGCCAGAATATCAAGTGCTGCATTCCTTGGTATGTTACTACATTTCGTCTTCTTTGTCTAATCTTGTTTTATTTCTAAAATAAAATTATTCAATCATCGATCACAATCGATCCCTGGTATTAGGGTTGCCAACCGTACTCTAAAATAGAGTATTGTCCTCTATATCATGTGGTCGTACTCTATAATCTATAACACTAATAAAGTACGCTAAAATACTCTTTTTTTACAAAATGTTTAGTGCACGTCCGTAATAATACGCAAAAACCTTAATCAGAATTAAAAAGTCCACTATTACAAAAATGGTTTGATTTTAGTAATGATAACTGGCTGTATTCACTAAATACAATATCTTTAAAGACTACTGTTGAATTTAATCATTTAGAACAAATTATAGAAGGAAAACTTAATTTAAAAAGATAAACATAGACATGGATACTTTATATCAGAAGTATCAATTTTAAAAATTGCTCGAAGCCGAATTGTTTAATAACGCAGACTTTATACAAAAATGCACCGCTGAAAAATGGCAATATATTTTTAAAAAATGTCCTCAAGAATTTGATTGTTAAAAAAAATTATTAGCTATATACTCTCTGTTCCCGCCACTTCAGCAATTTACAGAAAGAGTCTTTTCGGTCATGAATGTAAAGTGGCGAGAAGAGAGAAACAGAGCTTCATTGAATTTAATCAAAAATGAGCTCTTGATATATATAAATTTAGAGTTAGAATGTTTAGACTCATTCAATACCTTTAAAATAATGAAAATTTGTTATGTGCCGCAAGAAGTACTAAAAAATACCTTTTTAAAAGATAAAAATAATATACTCTTTTTTATAAGTGCATACTCTTTTTTTACCTCCTTAAATCAGATATACTTTATTTCTGCTAAAAAAGTTGGGCAACCCTACCTGGTATATAAAAAATGCCTTCACTTAAAAGCGCTAAGCTAAATATGCAGTGAGTATTGTCAGAGATTTCTTTGACCCAGGCTTTAACCCAATATTATCCATAAGGCCCAATTACCTTAGCTTTGGGTGATTACCCAATCAATAAACTACCCAATGCGGGTTGGTCGGTTACAAGTGTTTTTTAAATAAAATAAGCTATAACTCTATGGTATACAACTTAATAACCGACCCAAAGATAATACAAGGAAAGTTAATAAAGATAATTCGTAAAAATTTAATTGAGTGAAAAACAAATACCTAGTACCTTTGGTGTTGCAAATGTCCATGGGCGGCAGTATTCACTTTCCATCAGGTGATCTGTCTGCTCGTTTGCCCCCTATACTATAAAAAAAAAAAAATATTTTACGAAATAAACGAAACGGTCAGCTCATTCACCGATGGAAATATAAACGAATGCTTGATGAGTATATAGTAATTATTTTCCATCAACACTGCTCCTAACCTTAATCCGTCTTGCCACACGACAGGGTCTTTTATAGCCCACAATTTGTCCTCTTCCCGAAACACAAAACTTTATAACACTTCTTTTGCATGGTACGATAACTATCACGGTCGAGAAAATATATAAATAGCATTAAATAACTACAAACATAATACAGAACTGCTAAACAAGTTACGTGCTTAAATGCAAATACCAGTTCTTTATTTATATCGTTCCCATGGGAACAAGTTGTTTTTCTTAGATTAAACGATGATTAGGACGCCATCTGCCGCTTTGGTTCTTTAGGACTTGATACATACCTAGTAATGTACGAATTTTTTTTATGTTATATGAACAGGACGGTCTGGACGTTCACCTGATGGTAAGTGATACGCCAGACCATGACAGAGCGGCATTAAAGGAGACCAACAACTGATAGACAGTTATTATCCTCGATCAATGCCGCACTGCGCCTGCGCCTCTTATACCCGGTAATTTCACTAGCTACAGTGCCCTCATCCCGAAACACAAAAGTGCATAACACTCCTGTTTCACGGGATGATATCTGGCACTGCGGTGGTACCTACCTAGACGACTCAGTATCCAGTCTACCACCTAGTAAAATAAAGAGAGTATGAATAAAGCTCAGTATTTTTCAATCCATAGGTAGGCAAACGAGAAGACCTAGATCAGATGAATGATGGTAAAAGATACGAGTGAGTTCCACATCATCAGTTTTTTATATGCCCCAACCGAGGGGCATGAGCCTACCCGTACGTGGGTGTATAGGCCTCAGTCGTCCACGCGAGCCCAGTGCGGATTGGCCGACTTCACGTACAGCCTTTGAATTTCTTCGTAGATTTCCTCACGATTTTTCTTCACCATAAGAGCGTACGATAAATGTACATATAATTTCGAGAATCCGAAAATATATAGGTACGTGGCAGGCTTTGATTCTGCATCCTCCAGATCGGACGGCAACAGTCCACACAGATAATCCACCCGACGCTCAGAGTGAGGCCATATAAAAAAAGGGAAAAAATATAGGGGAAGAAAAAATTGGGCCACCGGTAAGCACAACCACGCAGCAGTGGACTGTAAAATAAGCAAAGTACATTTTATAAGAGTTAATACATAATTTCTGCTCTATCAAGCACGTCATCGCGTATAAATATAGAAAGAAAAACCCAAGGGTTTCTTTTTTATCATCCAGCACGCGCTAAATGGCCACCTGTGGGACAGGTGCAGTTACATTTACAAAAAGTGGGAGCACAAGATGTATTCGATAATACAACCACCTAACATGTGAGATAAAATTACATAGCGAGCTTTATACAAACAAAATGCGCGATGTTCTCAAAATTAATATATTTTTATTAACATATAGTTCATAAATAAATAATTTATAATAAGTAATTCAGTTATTTATAAATGTTTTATTAATTACATAAATATAACTGTTTTATTAATATAAAAATAACAAAAATACTCACAAATGAATAACAACCCGGTATTTTCCTTTCATGCACGCCTGCGAAGAGATTCGAAGGTTGTGTGTGAAGTCGTCCAACCCGCACTGGGCTCGCGTGGACGACTAAGGCCTAATCACCCTATACGAGTAGGCTCGTGCCCCTCGGTGGGGACGTCTAATGAGCTGATGATGATGATTTTCCTTTCACTAAGCAAAAAGCATAGAATGGCGGGAGAAATACATTAAATTGCGATATGCAGACGATGGAACATGGAAACTGACTGCAGGATTAGTTTACAAGTTTAAAATCACTCAAAGGAGCGTCGGTGGCTCATTGGTGTGGACTACTGTCTTCCGATCTGCAGGGTGCAGGTTCGAATCCCGCCACATACTAAAGTCTTTTCGAATTTTCGATGTACGTTTATCCGACGCTCTTACGGTAAAGGAAAACATCGTGAGGAAACCTGCGCACTCCTACAAAGAAATTCAAAGGTACTGCGTCAAGCCCGCCCGGTCCGCGTGTACGACTAAAGCCTAATCACCCATTACGGGTAGGCTCGTGCCTCTCAGTGGGGACGTAAAATAAGCTGATGATAGTGAAAGGGCAAGGTGCGAGCTATGCTCGGGTCTCTCTTAAGAATAAATTCAGAAACGATGTTATCCGTAACAAAACGAAAGTTACCGGCATAGCTCGTCGATTTAGCATGTTGTAGTGGCAGTAATATTTATAATTATATATTAATTACGCAATAATTTTGTCATCAAGGCACAGTGTTTAATTTAATCCAAATGTTTGGAAAAAATGACGACTCTGTCCAGCCTTAAGTCTGTTATAAGTGAGACTAGTCAATCTACATTCTTTGAACTAACCAGTGACGTACTAAGGTGACCATAAAAATGTCAACAATGGTGAGATTTTTCAAGTATTTATTTTATATGTGATAAAAATCATAAATATATTATCCAGAAGATTTTGTAACTAGAATACTATGTGTTAGACTATACATCTTTATCCGATAAGTATTCGTCAATTGTATAGTAACCTTAATTCATTCCAAACCTGGTCATGGTCACTCTTGTCCTTCTAGCATGTGCAACTTTTTGCAAGTCCCAGGACAACGTCCTTCCACCGATCGATGTTAACTTATGTATGACATTACAGAACGCACAGCGCAAATTGTAGGCACACAAAGCATATACAACCTTTATTGCACTAATCTAAGGTCTGTTTTTATTATTTAAGAAAGATACTCCTCCATCAAATACCCAGTAAGTAGACTACAGAATAGTCTGCTAATAAAGACTATACTTATACAGAATAGTCTTTATTAGCAGGAGATAAGGTTAAATATTTTATATAATAATGTATTTAAAAACATACTTAGATAGTGTATCAATCGTTAAGTGCATCAATTAATTATTATTTATTCAATAGGTTCATTGAATTTAGGGGCACAATAAAGCATATATGTATATTTACAAGGGTTTAAGGAAGCTAGTTGAAGTATTAATTCCAGGCTATACACTGCCAAGTAAACTAAAGATCAAGTATGAGCTAGAACTTTGCCAATATGCAAAATTACAGCTTGCTAGCATGCTTGAAAATATCATCCGCTGATGTGTGGTCGAACCAAAACATTAATGTTTCTTCTTACAGTACATTTATTTTACGAAAACATATTAAAAATCTATGTGTTAACTACATGTGATGTTCCTTTTCACACTGGTGAAAATTTCGCTGAAATCATTAGATTTATTATTTTGAAAATAAGAATATTAATCCTTAATTAACTATCGGTAATTTTGGACACCTAAAAAACGGTTTTTTTTAAATAAGTAAACTGAATAAACCGGTGTCAAAATTTGTAATCGGTTCACATCTCTAATACTTACGGTAGTTGAAGTTCGCTAGAGTCCAGCCGGATCGACCCTTTGGGGAAAGAGGGCATACTTTGCATCCCACCAAATTTCGCGAGATATTAGCCTGCCGATATGTTTAAGCTAACACACTTGTATTTCTGCTTACCTACCTAATTGATAAACCATTTATTTACCATATATTTTACAGAAACCAACCTCGATAAGTTGGTCATTAAATTCAATAGCACTACATTGAATGGTGACCTTTCACACTGCACAATATTCCTCAGTATATTGAGCCATCTCCCCATTTCGGGAATACCCATTGGAAAATTATCTGCTATAAATAGTCCAGTATTGGCGGAGTCACTTGTTAATGATAGTGCTGTGTTGCCGATATTAACGAATATTTGCCAATATGAAGGTAAAAGGTGTAAGTTATTGACCTATTGTACACATATAATGGTATCATTACATAATGGGAATGCGATAATTTACTATAGCTCATTCTATTTTATTCAGCTCGCCCGCGCCGCCCATCTACCGCGTCAGCCTCACCTTATATTTAATTGTTTTTAGTATTTTATTTTTATTGTAATATGTTTTATTGAACAAACACAAAGTGTTTAAAAAAAATTGTATTTCAAATTTCTGGTATTTACTTTGAATCACGACAAGGTTCATATTTAAAAAAATCAATGTTCTCGATTTCACCCTGTATCCATAATACTAAATCTGCTTTTCGCTCTCCCTTTTTATGGGCGGCGAGTGGCGATGCACTTGTTGTTCCTATGTGATCCTTGGAAATGTACCTCCAGCACATAATTTATCAGCGCTCGCCATTTGACCGGTGAAGCTATGAAGGCTACAGTGTGTCCACAAAAAAAAAAACTCCAACTTTTCAAATAAGTTGGAAAATTACCCGCAAACACTATGAGCAACACACAATATAATTGCAATTATTTTGATTTGATTCCTTCGGTTTGCCATCTTCCCTCAGAATCTTTAAAGAAGATATTTCGTAAACGTCAATTTCCACGAGGTTCTTCTTCTTTGAACACTTCTATGTGCCAAAAGTACTACGTAGTACGTAGTTTAGTTTAGGTTAACGTAGATAGGTTAAGAAGACCAAACTACTAAAAATCAAGAGTGAGTGCCAGCTGTAACTCTTTATAAGACGTGCAAATAAGTTTTATTTGGATAGAATTGGTCATGCTTTTGATCACTGTAATGTTACATACAAGACACTTCCTCCGATTTTAATATACTGGTAATCCATAATATCCTACAAGTTTTTATTATCTTTACTGTTGATTAAATATCGTTTTATATTATCTTTTTTTAAGCTAGCAACACTCGCCTGCATCGTGTGTGTACGTGCCGAATGGCCGATCCCGTGAATCGCAAGAGTGCCTTTCAATTGCTAACTTGTTTCCGACCCAAAACATCATTCTGCGATGCGAATTGGAACCGCACTCACATTACTAATACCAGTAAATAACTAAATTATATGATTCATCAGTGATCTAAAACAATTACTCAGTAAGTAACCTATTTACTTTATGAAGGTACGACTTGTTTGTTTACATTCTTATCACGAACACCGGTTCTTTGTCTTTTCGGTTTCATTGTTATTTATTTAAATATTTTTATTAAATTTTGGCTAGTTTATTACCAAGAAGTAATCTCTCCCAATTGCTAAATATTATTAAGATTATATTTATTGAAATGTGAAATATGTAGAAAAAAAATAGGTAGGTACCTACTTACTAACACTTAATACCATAATTTACATTTAATATCAGTTTCAAATTTCTATTATATTTTTTTATTTATGCGATTTTATGAAGTTTATGTATTATCATATGAAACTAACGTTATTACGTATATTATAATAAAATATACGTACGTTGTATAAATATATATATCATCAATAAACCGAGTGTTTGATATAAATATATATATCAAACACTCGGTTTATCGCACTATTTAATCTATTGCTAACTATATGTAGATTAAGCTAAGTGCAGCTGATATCATTCTCTCTCGGAGCTCCTAGTGATAATATTTTGTACGAGTTGCGTCGTCTCTACTTACATCGTAAGATGGCTTTTGATGCACATACCTATATTAAATGCGCATAGTGAGTTTAAATTATTTTTGATTTTGAAGCACAGTATAAAGCATGAATGCCGCAAGTGCATATTTTATGATATTTTTAAATTTAATATCATACGTTGTACTTTAAACGACGATTTATATATCAACATAAAATATATTGTGTTGCTACTTATAATAACGGAATTCCCCCATTTTGAGGTCAAAGATAATGCTTAATAATACGAAAAATATAATAATTGACATTACCACAGATAATTCAGATATACAAACTCTACATAGGTATAATAGTTCACAATATAATGACAAGATGGCGTTACTTACCCAAAGAGTTATAAATAGAAACCCAACCAAGGTCGAAGCCGGTAATGTTTTATATCAATAAACATAATATTTTTATTTCATTTAAAGCAGTGTTGCCGAACTGTTGATAGTTGAACTCGAAAATCATCTATAATATCGATACTATGATATCGATACCCAGATCGATGGCCTAGTTTAGCGCAATATTCATCATCAGCTAATTAAACGTCCCCACCGAGGGGCACGAGCCTACCCGTATAGGGTGATTAGGCCTTAGTCGTCCACGCGGGCCCAGTGCAGATTGGACGACTTCACACACAACTTTCGAATCTCTTCGCAGGTGTGCATGAAGGTTTCCTCACGATGTTTTCCTTCACCGTAAGAGCGTCGGATAATGTACATATATTTTCGAAAATTCGAAAACACATTGGTACGTCGGGATTTTAACCTCAGCCCTCCCGGTAGGAAGGCGACAGTCCACACTATTGAGCCACCGACGCTCTAGCTCAATATTGAGACACTGTAATATTATCGATAGTACCTATCGTAGTTCAATGTAGGCATAACTATCGATAGTGTCGGCTTTGTCAATAACACCAACTATCGGTAGTATTGATACTATCGAAGAGGCAATATTATTCACAAAAAGTTGACTATCGATAGTGCAAAACTATCGATAGGCCGGTCGATACTATTTGCTTTTGCCCAACTATCGATAGTATATTGATAGTCGACTGTCCAGCGGTAACACTGATTCAAAAGTTCATAGCGAGCACTTAGGAATAAGATGACGTGTGCTTATTCTTATGTATTCTGAACATTCAATGCTTTTAAAGCAAG
This sequence comes from Leucinodes orbonalis, assembly GCA_019425675.1. Taxonomy (NCBI): domain Eukaryota; kingdom Metazoa; phylum Arthropoda; class Insecta; order Lepidoptera; family Crambidae; genus Leucinodes; species Leucinodes orbonalis. Next base: position 3,078 of record PQWD01014650.1, on the reverse strand, counting down.
TAGCTTTAATAATTTTATCATTAAAGCTACTGCCTACAGCCTGGGCCAGATTTACAAGTGTGATAGTTCCAAAATCCATGAATTCATTTTTTGATTTGAGATCATAGGCACCTACCAGTGAATGACAAACCCTATATATTTAGGTACCAAGTTAGGTTCTCATGTTTCTCCACTCGAAGAAGGCGAATTGAACAAGGTCTTCAGATTTCTAGTTCTTGAATAATAAGTTCGCCTTGTTGTAATAAATGAAAATAACCCTATATACCGTTGCATTTTTTATCCACCTGACATTCACACAGGGCCAAACTAAGCATTAGCTTTTAATATGGGTAGAGATATAGTAACGATGAGGACCGGTATATCTGGGGCAAAACAGGGGAGACCTATGTCCAGCAGTAGACTGCAACAGGTTGAAGAGAAGAGAAACCCAAACCATTGGCTGAGAAACCAAGGATAAGGACTCAGCGACCAGATTCACTAGTCTTATCTTATCTTTCAATTTTTTATAGAGATGCCACTCAAGGGATTTGGTACTTCTGGTACTTTATTTAATATTATAACCGAAGTACTGCAACAAGCGAGTCAGGAGCATGAACGGCAGCGTGAGCGAGAAAGAGAGAGGGAGCGTGAACGGCAACGTCAAGAGCAAGCTGCTGCGCAGGCGCAGGCGCAAGGACATCGCGTGTTGCTGCGACAGAGAAGACGTAGCAGAAGGTAAGACAAAGGCTCTCGGCGTGGGTACCTGACATCAACCTATTGATCTTAATAGGCGGTTCAAATGTAATATGTTTTTTTTCATATAAACCTATATAAACACAACATTGGACAACATTTAGCTAATGGTTATGGTCTGGTACGCTCTTACGATGAAGGAAGACATCGTATGGAAACCTGCACACGCGTGCAAAGATATTCAAAGGTCGTTCGTGAAGTCGGCCTATCCGCAATGGACCCGCGTGGATTAGAGACACTAGACTAGAAAAATCCTGATTGTTTGCTTAAAGATTTTGACCATGAATCGGCCTCACTGTAATGTACTGCCTGATGACCCGTAAGACGGATATACTCTAGTATACTAGCATAGCATCAGTCTCACACAATAATGATATTATATAATTATGTCTGTATCCTGAAACTGTGTTATGTACTATTGTTGTGAGAGAAATAAAGATGATTATTATTATTATGTTTTCGAAATCCTTAAGATTCACGGCAATAGTGGCCCGTCCTTTGGAAGGCATGTGTGGGGCCGAACCAACAGCACAGAGGCCTTTTTTCGAATGTTTAATCTTTGTAAGTGTTACACGTGGCGGATGCCATCACAGAATGCACAATATGATACAACCCATGATGGCCCCGCCAGGTGTAAAGACTATTGTAAATATATGGAACTACGATACTGGGCTATGGAATTGGGTTTTGATGGACTGAATATCTGGGCTATGGAGTAGACTACGGACGCCTGTCATTAAACTAGTCTCACAGTAAAATATAGACAGCGGTGACTCGCCGCGGCTAGATGGCCCCCTAATGGTCGCCTGCAGTGGGGCGACAGAGGGGCAACATGTGCGCTCGCGGCTAGGGGTGTCGAGAGGTGCGGGCACCGATTTCACCATCGCGAGTAACTACGCAGGTCACTCGGAGCGGGTTTCCTCGCTATTACCATTAGACACTTCCACCCGATATAGCTCTAGCGACTCACTCCGACGGCCAATGAAGGCAAGCGGGAGGTGGGGATCTGGTCCTCATGGGTCACTTCGCCACCAACGGTGAGACGAAGGCGAAGACCAGAGACTTCCCCGGAGCACGGGACCGAGGTGCGCGCCACACACCATCAGCTCGCCACAAGCTGCCCGACGGAGACTGATTGCACCGATGGTACTAGCATAAAGCTATACCACCAGCGGGCGATGGGGTCGTATTATTATTATTATTATTACTGTTAATTTATTGTGATTTAGTAAATAATCCATAAATAAAATGTATCCGTAACTTGAATTAATAAGATTTAAGATTTCTAAACATACACACTACAGTTTACATACCCTATAAATATGTAGATTATGTAAAAATGGTACACAATTACATAATTTATCAGTACGTCTTGATAACAGTTTAATTTCGGCCGCTTTGACTTGTCAACCTATCTACGAGTAATTATGTCGTGAGTAATTTTTTGACTTTCAAACTACTAATCAATCAAACAAATAAATCATTTATTTCAGATAAAATCCATATGACATAAAACCACTTATATTAAACATTTAAATTAAAATATCAAAATTCGAAAACAGTAAAAATATTAAATTTAAAAAACTACTGAACTTTTTTATTTTAAAATTTATCATAATAACAGCCCTAAAGATGTCCCTATAAGACATTTACTCATAGGGCTGTAATGATGATGATTTAGATACAAGAGCATTACAAATATTTCTGAAATAAACTAAACTTTTTTATTATGTACTTTAATAACCTTACTTTTAACTTAATACTTAAGCAATCTAAGTGGCACAAGTAAGTAGGAACTACTCTCGCGTGCAAGTAAATCGACTCAAGCCTCAAGTGCGCATAAAAAGTGATATAACTAAAAAATGACTTATTTTACCTCTATATAATGTTTTACATAATTAAAGCCTAGTAATTAGCCTTTCAAATGGTAGCATAATATCAGTCATCATCATCATCATCATCAGCTCATTAGACGTCCCCACCGAGGGGCACGAGCCTACCCGTATAGGGTGATTAGGCCTTAGTCGTCCACGCGGCCCAGTGCGTGTTGGACGACTTCACACACAACCTTCGAATCTCTTCGCAGGCGTGCATGAAGGTTTCCTCACGATGTTTTCCTTCACCGTAAGAGCGTCGGATAACGTACATATATTTTCGAAAATTCGAAAATACATTGGTACGTGTCGGGATTTGAACCTCAGCCCTCCCGGTAGGAAGGCGACAGTCCACACCACTGAGCCACCGACGCTATCAGTAATTTAAATAAACACTTGTACTTAGAATGCAACTGAACGCAACCTCCCGTAAACTGCTCTGCGCTCTAGTTCACAACTTGCGCGACACAAC
>PQWD01014649.1:0-35060 GCA_019425675.1 Leucinodes orbonalis | reverse complement strand
TTGATTGTTTTTGAGTAATCTGAATATGTATATAGACATCATGAGTTCTTAACGTAACCCAAATTGAATAATGGATTTTGTCTTTGACTTTAGATAGTAACTTGGATATGTTGCAGGGTACTGTAAAAAACCTCATGAAGTTCTCTCACAATCAGAAAAAGAAATACTAAAATCTCGGACTCGTCAATCTCACTACATTGTATAAAACAAAGCCGCTTCTCTGTTCCTATGTTTGCTTCAATTTTTTAAAACTACGCAAAGTTTTTTTAGCATACAGTGATTTAAAAAGAAGATTCATAAGTTTAATAACATACAAACGCCACACGTAACAAAAATCTCAACAATTTGAATATAGCAGTAGTCAAGTCAGGCACGTTGCGAGGAATGAAACACAGCCCAGTTCTCATCGAATCCGAAGCTTTTCTCATGTCCACAAATGCCAAAACACAAACGGTCGGTTATACCCTCCGGTCTTCTGTAGTTATAACCTATTATTAGTGTGAAGCTTGGAACCTTTGGCTGGTTAATATGGAGATTAACCTGGAATGACAGGAAGGTTGACGTGATCCAATAAGTTCTAGATTACAGTAAATATTTGTATTCATATGATGTCTTTTGATTCGCGGAATATTTTTTGCGCTGAAAAAAGCTAATCTTCTCACATATTGGGAACAGTAATAGGATAGCAAATCTGAATTTTTTATTTGTTGGCGAACTTAAAAATTGTAACATAACAGAAAATTGTTGATCTACATAATGTTATAGGAGAGAGTGTAGCATAATAACTATGTTTACTAGAACTTTGGGCATAAACTTGATTATGATAATCGGTCTTAAACTACTATCACAGGTCTAATATATTTTTACATTAAGTATGTCTCTAAAAAAAGGCTGCACTGTTGAGTTTTCTTGAGTGTTTCTTTCTCAACAGCCAGACCATTGAAGCGCTGTATTCAAGCATCGAAATTCTAATTCACTCGAAAAATATTTGACGTCATCTTGAAAATCGGTTTTTATTGTATTTTGTAAAATTTGTTGACGTTCATAAGTGCTTTTGAGCCTAATTAAATATGTGAAGTTTTGACTTTGACTTATGATAGCCGAATATAGCCCTCTCAAGGGATACGAAAACTCGTTTCGCAGGACTTCTACTGTTTTCAATAAAGATAATTACGGACCTTATTGAGCGAGAAACAGGGGATCCAAAGTTTCCAAAAACCACTTGCGAGGAGTTCTGGTAAAGTTAAGAAGCAGATGGCCAACTACTCACATTACGCTAACAGATCCTGCGAAGATTGAGGAAATTCTATGACGACTGTATTCAACGAACGCACTTATCAGCCGAGGACAGCGAAGATCTGACGTGCTCCACTAAGGCACCATTGTACGTAGGGGATATCCCGGACTGTTGACGTTAGCGAAATAGTGCAAACTGGAGCAACTAAGAAGGAAGGGCCCCGGGAAACGGTATTACGACAGAACTCCTGAACACGATGACACCATCCTTAGGGCATTAGGTGAGCTGTTTTAATGCCGTCATCCCACCAGGGAACGTACACTGGAGGCGTTATCCCAGAAGGCGTTCTCTCTGTTTTTCAAGAATGATAAAACTCTCTTGAAAATTATAGACCGATGACAAGTTTCACAACCGATACGTACGAGTTGCGCTCTCTAGATTGTCCAAAATCGTTACTTGGGCTCAAAACTGACCGCACAATTTCGACAGAAAGCTAGTAGGAGGAATTCACTTAGGCTGACGCATAGGCAGTTACATCAGGTTTCACGTCGACGATCCGCACGCTTAGACAAAGTCTTGGAAATAACGTCCTACCCATACCAACATACGCAGATGAGACATGGACACTGACTACGGGATTGGTCACAAATTAAAGTTTACTTAACGGCGATGGAGCGTGCATGCTGAAAGACTCTTATAGAAAAATCAGAAATTTATTATCCACAAGAGGGACTTAAAATTACCGAACATAGCTTCGCCAGTTAGCAAACTGAAGTGGCAGTGGGTAACGTACCGTATGTCGCAGAACGATGGAGACAAGTTCTGGAGCAGATCGCGGCTTGAGCAAGATCCTATGATTAGGATCCCTCCGGCCGTGGACCGTCGACTTGCAAAAGTCGCTGGTGAGGGGGATCAGAAACTGTCCCGTGCCCCCTCTTCCCCCCCCCCCCCCCCTTACATCGCAGCCCTGCTTAAATCTCATTCCTTTCTCAATGACTAACTTTTCGATTATAGTCATCCGAACGCCATATATCAGTATAAATAGAATCACCATTTGTGGAAAAGACAAGAGAGAAAGATCTTTGATCAGTAACAAAATATGCCTGCTCCTCTTCAGCTACATATATGTCTCATTCAGTTTGCGCCAGATATCCCGGTCCTCCGCTTTTCTCATTCAGCCTCTACCAGAGACCTTTCTCAAGTCGTCGGTCCATCGAACCGTAGGGGCCTATGCTACGCTGCCAAAACACGGTCTCCACTCCAGAACTTGTCTGCTTCAAAATATGCCTGCTACCAATTTTTAAATTGTTATGGTCTTTACTTTAGAACATAAATTATTCAATGAAACAAGTAAGTAGGTAAATAGTCCATGATTTCCCTGATTCAAGTTAACATTGTTGGAAAAATACTAAGTAAACATTTTGTCAATCAGTGTAGTGTCTTTGTATATGTTAAATAGCACAGCAAAGTCAAAGGAAACAATCATCAGTTCTTGCATTTTAAATGGCAACGAACCGACTATCAATAAATATTGAACCCACACCACACTCATACGAAAACACCTAATCTATTCAAGTGGCTAGTCGAGGGGTCGTGACACGACCGACAGAGACGACAACATTGTTAAAAAGATATGATAAAACAGGACGGCAACAACGCCGATGTTCAGGTCAGAAGTCACCCGATATGTCATAACCTGTTCGAATGAAATGGCAATACGCACGACTGCGTACGATGGAAGAAGAAAGAACTGACAATGACGTCGGGGGTTAAAAGTCAAGCAAAGTGTCGTGGCCTGTGGAAGCGGGATATATGTATATTTTTAACATGCACTAGTGAAGGAACGAAATAGGGGGTCAAAAGACGAGCGTCGCTAACCCTGACCTCGGCAGACGCCGTGGGCCGCACTCAGGAACAAGAATGGGCGTGTAAATAAAATGTTTAATATGTTCGCTAGGACCCGCGGATTGTTTGCCTTCAATAGAAAGAGCGTTCGGGTTAGAGTTTTCTGGAGTCGTTAAAATACGTGTTTCGTATTGCATTGTGTCGTTTGTTTATGGAGATAGATAGCGCTTTAAGTGCCTGGCTTGTGAAAGAGAATTCCCGGCCTGAATCCTTGGTCGAGCTTTTGCATTTCTAAACGCGGCGGTCGCCTTGCATCGACACATTATGGCGGCGCTCTCATTCATACATCGCTTTTGTTCCTCCGTGTTTACGAGTGGGAACCGATCCCTACTAACTAGATTTTATAGGGACTTAGTAGAAAATATAGGCATTGTGCTGTACTGTTTTATTTTTTATGCTAAAAGTTAGCGATAACTGACAGCTATGAGCAACACTTAAAAAAACTGTTGCTGTGTCGTTGTGTATAATTTTGTTGAGCCTAGAAATTGTTTTATGAATAAAATTAAGTAAGAATAGGCAATACATGTATTTAAAGGGTGATTACCGAAATATAAGTGTTATGGAAAAGCATCGGAATAATTTTGGCGACCGCGTGGGTCCTGGATACATGGGTACTTAAAATATCTTTGTGTTTTTATTTGGAACTTTTTCCTTTGTGCCATTTTCAGATATTAATAAAATTTTACTAAATGAATTATTTAATATTCTTCAAAGTTTGTATAATAATTTGCTTATAACTTAATTTGACATCATCCCGAGTCCACTGCTGGACTTCGAGCCTTCTCACCGATAATGGATGGGTTTGTCATAATCTTCACGCTTAGAAGGTGCGTTAAAGCTAGGACGTTAATGATTTGAGAATTGACTATAATGCAACTTGAAACCACGTTACGAAGCTAAATTTTGTTTTCTTTTTAATGTAAAACAGATGAACAGTCTTTCGAAGTTTGGTAAATGTTAAAATAGAGATATATTTTCTAAGTTTATCGTCAGTGTATTAAAAAAAAATGATCACGAGCCGTCCCTGATTCCCCAGTGCACTAATGAATCGGGACAGCCGGCATAATTAAACAGTTCGCGACAATCGACTGTCCGATGTTCTTAAAACAATTTTCCAATACAACTGTCCGGGTTTCAAAACGTTACTTTGTTTTATTTTTAATCGTGTTCGCTTTTTTGTAAACTGACAGTTCTACTTTTAAAAGTTTTTAACGGAAGCTCTAGGGATGTGTTTTGAGTAACTTTACAGTTAAAAATAATACATTTGCGAGTGATTTCAATTTTCGTTTTATATTGATGGATTTTGAGTCAGTAAAAAGTGAGTGTGTGCGTGTTCAATAAGTATATGTACATAAATTTTAAATATTCAAATTTAAGATATTAGGCTACATGTGTAACGAAATGTTTAGACCGGAATTTCATTTTTCAAGTAAACTGTTGGATCTACTCACTAGAGGTACGTTTTAAAATTTACACAATATAAAGTATTCTTGAATCTGTCTTATATTAAATGAATTTCTACAAGATTAAAGTAATGACTTCATCAAGCAAATAGTTTTAGGAAACTCTTTATTCCAGAAAAGTTCGTTGAAATTACCTACTTGACGACCCATTTGGTGTCAAAGGTATATAAATAGTTTATCCGTTGTTTAGTTCTTTTTAGTTACTTAAATTTGCTAGTTTAATGATCAAGATAAACTTTTTTTTTCCGCAAAAAGTTCTCAGTCGTTTAGGATTTTCATTACATTTCACAATTTGATTTTAAGGAATCGAAATAAAAGACGATATAGATTTTTCATAAAGAGGGCTGACTGGGGGGGGGCTTGAAACAGTATTAATATGTATCTATGTTATCCTCAGTATACGCTGAAAGAGCGTCGGTGGCTCATAGGCACGATTAAGGCATATACACCCTATACGGGTAAGCTCGCACATTTCGGTGGGGACGAATAATAAGCCGATTAATATGATGATGAAACTCTGAAAAAATATATAATTAAATAAAATCGTAAAGTGAAAGAGTTATAAACATCCATAGATGTGTACGTTATCCGACGCTCTTACGGTGAAGGAAAACGTCGTGAGGAAACCTGCGCACGCCTGCGAAGAGATTTAAAGGTTGTGCGTGAAGTCGTCCAACTCGAACTGGGCACGCGTGGAGGACTAAGGCCTAATCACCCTATACGGGGTAGGCTCGTGCCCCTCGGTGAGGACGTTTAATGACCTTATGATACAAGATTTGGATGTTTTTTACTAAATAAATATATAGAAATGTTTAGTTGGTAAGTTTATCTTTAATCTAGTTATACTACAAATCTATATGTATACAAAAGTTTTCTTGATTTGGGTAATAATTGGTAAAATATTACCCATCAAACCAATGCTATTATAGTTAGTTCTTGTGCGACATCGATTAGACTAAAATTTTAGCATGACCGCATCAAAACTTCAATCGCGAATTTTACTTATCCAGTAGTTTGCAATGAGATAGTATGACACCCTTATGATCGCTATTAACATGTATCTATATTATTATGCTTGCTTTATGTAATTGCAATGAGGTGAAATTTCATTCTGAGTGATAACATGCCTCTGACCTTGATGAAAATTATGTTTTTAATTATAAAGATTGCTGGCCAAAGTCAACTGGTTTAACGAACAGCTAAATGCTGAACCCTCTCTGGGAAGTATGTATAAGACAAAATTATCTAGGTATACTAATAAAGCTGATGAGTTAGTTCGTTTGCTTGAACGCGCTTATCTCTAATATAAAATAAAAATTGTATTATTTGAAAATTTTTAGTAGTCTAATTATCGAGAAAGGCTAAGGCTAAGGGCTCTATATATCACCAGTAGGAACAGAGCACCAATGAGGAATAATATTTTAAAATCGAGGGAGCTTTTCCCTACTGAGAGCGTGTGCTTCGTAAGCGGTATATGTATAAGGGGATCAATTCTGTTATATAACACAGAGTTGTTCCCCTTTGAAAGTTCTAAACAATGTCCGCGCCAGCGTATGTCTATCTTTTAGCTTAATATTAACCTTAATATTTTTTTACACTTACCAAATTTGTTCTCAAATAATGGATTATCTACGAAGGTGTTTTTTAGAAACCTGATATTTATGCTTTTTAAATAAATACTTACATAATATTAAATTTCCAACAAACTTGCCTTTAACATAATTCAATGTTGTTTCAGGAAATCCGCAGAGGGATAATATAAACTTTGCTGCTAATAACGGTGAGAGATGATGCTCTGTTTTTAATACTATGTTTTCATATACATATATGTATCAGGACTTAGGTCTAAGAACTAGGATAAGGTTTCAGGAATAATGTCTTAGGACTCATGTCTCGGCCGGGACTATTATTTAAGGACTAAGGTCTCAAGATACATATCTTAGGACTGAGGTCGCAAGTTTGAGGTCTCAGGACTAAGGTCTCGGACTAATGCCTCTTCTTGACATAATATGATTCGTATGATATAATATACTTACAAAGTTAAATACATTATTTATAGGTCAGATCCAATATTCTACTCGTCACTGCTCATAATCTTGGCAAATAATGAATGTATATGGACTGTCTATTTCTCTAGGTTATAACAATCGAAATGATAAGGGGTATTTAATGTAATGAATAAAGATAAATAGTACTTGAAATGTGTTTCTTTAATCTACCGCAAGAGTTTTTTCAGATGGTCTTTTCACTGATAAACTCCCGTAAGAGTGTTTTGCACTTCTGGAAAAATATTTTGCACGGATAGAGGAATAATCATCATACTATATTGAATCTAATAAAAAAAATATAGAATTCATGAATTGAATTACGGACGGAATAAGAGACGTAACATCTGTCGTCTCAGTGGCGGGGGCAGGGCAGTGTTGAAGGTAAATAATGAGTAGGTGTCTACTATTATTTATTTGCTTCGGGTCGAGAGCGAATTAATTGTCCCGTTCCCTTAAACATATAAAAAAAGAAAAGAAACCACCAATCCTGCGTTTCACAGCCAGGTTCACTGACTACAAGACGACTGGTAATTACATTAATGCGGATATTACAACTGAAGTGTTCACAATGCAGTGGTGCAGTTATAGTGGGTGAAAGGGCTCATTGTGGTGTCTTTCGCACCCGCGCTATATATAGCAAATATAAGCGTAGGAAATTCCATATAATTACTATATAAGGTGTTATATTGAGCAAACTCAAAACTTAAGATACCTTTTTAAATATTTTTTTTCGTTTTTCATCGTTCATTATTATTATTTATTTTTTTATGACTCTACCAACGATTCGGAAACAGAAGAAACCTTCGAGAAAAGACGGCAAGGGACTCTTTTGTTTTCATAATATTCATTTTCATAAAAAATGGTATCTATATAAGTAATTAACAATACTTAGACCAGAAAAATCATGTTATGTCACGTAGTCATAGCATGCAGAATAATACAAATCATCTACTAATATTTCAAATTAAAGTAATCATTTCAATTAATAAAAAAATATAGAACATTTCATTATATTGATTACAGAGTTATGTCATATTTATTTACTTACCTTTGCTCTGAATACCAAAGTTTGCATTAAATTACATTGTTAACGTCAAATTGGTTGGCTGTAAGCACGTTTTTGGACCAGTTTGGTTACTGGTCGAGTATACCTCAATCACTGGTCGAATTGTGAAAGTTGATCTAATTATATCGTGAGGTTTTTAAGGTATGGTAATCCTTGTCGATTTATTTAATTAACTACAGTTACATTGTTTGGTTCAGTTAAAGAAAGCTTGGCTGGAAACCAATATTAAACTAATATGCTCTAACATTCACATATCGCCATTAAGTAATTATTCAAAACAGGATAATGGCGTCTCAAGCAAATATTTTCCGTTCAACTATTCGATAACGGTAGCGAACTGTAACCCTAAATAAAATAAGATGCGCTTTGATAAAAATAAGGTTCGGTGTTTAATTGAGGATAGAAGAAAGTACGCCACTCAGTACGCAACCAATACAATTATACTTAAAGCATCACAATAGCAGGAACAATGGGATAACCGGTTGTAATATAAGACCAACGTCGTCGCACATCACTTGGAGTCACCACCAGCAGATTAGATAGCCCATTGACAACTATAAAGAACATAACGTCCCCAGTGAATTATGCACGGGATTATCAGTTGGGGAATTACGGACAAAGCATTACCATAACTATATTTTAAATAGCGGATTATAGTGTGGAAATAAAATAAATTTGCAAGCCGTTCAATTCAATTTGCAGGTGTTGTTTCATTCAGTGGAAACGGTGTGGAATTGCGATAATACGGTGAATTGTTGTGGTTTGATACTGTAAAACATATTGAACATGACAAAGGATAAATAGTTTGGAACTCCCAAGTTTCTGTTATAACTTGAATGAAACTAATTTATATGGATTTAATTGCGTTTTTATTAAAGAAGTTTACAAATTCGATTAGTTTTCTTTCCCGAGATTTAATAAAAAATAATGTAATTTTTATCAGTTTTAAACGTCTCACACGACCATGCTGGCATTCTCTTACATCATTTCTTACATAAAATGCGTGCATGGAACTCGAACCTACGACCCCAGGCTCCCTCATCAATTTAAATTTAATGCTCAGTCCACATGGCCACGGGTGTCAGATACCGTAGGTAACTGCCCTGCCTTAATTACACCTCCGGGGATTATCTTAATACTGAGAGTGGAATAGAATCGAAAATAAATCTGAAATGCTTAATATGAAATTATTAAAATCCCAATATTAATTGTCAAAATTAAGGCTTAAATATATGAATGGATATGTAAATCCCGGTGAAGCTGTAAGGCCTGTGTTCAATTAGAAAAATAAACTTGGACAATACGTGAAGGTGTTTTCAAAGATGCACCGACACTTAAATAGATGTGAACCGACAGAGCATGAACAACTGCTACCGGGGTTAAGATGGCCAGATAATGTTACCATTTCACGACATTCTGCGAACTCGGCGCGTACATTTTTGACCGCACGTCCCACCGAATCCCGCCTGCTCGAGTGTGAATTCAGATCTGCGTAACTGTTGTTTAAAAACATTTTCAAATTACACGACATGAATCCTTGTTTTGTTGAATGTCATATAATCAGTTTAATTGAGTTGATGCTAATTCGTTTATATTAGGTTGTTTTCGTAAAATCGAGTTGCGGGGATATGAAAAAAATTGCTGCTGTCAAAATTGTAGGCGATAATAATAATAAGAAAATATTCTGAGATACACACACATGACTATCTGGCCCTAAGCTTAGCATCTAGCATATGATATTGATCGTCAAAAATAATTAAATATTTTTTCCTTTTGAAAAGGATGACATTATAAATAAACGATCCTTGATTTTGATTGCCCGCGTCCTTTTAAGACAATCTATCCATTTTGTAGGTCACTTATTCTTAATCAAATTATGAAAATAAAATAAGAATGTTTCATTAACTTTAAAATATAATAGGTTTACTATGACAAAAGTACAGCTTATCTTCAAATCCCATTGTAGCTATTGGCCCATCAATCTGCGCATGCGTAGTAGCGCGTTCCGAGGTTATATATGGCGCGGTCAGATAAAATCGGCGCAGTTGAACCGCGGCAGCGGTGGCGTTATCTACATCAGCGCCGCAGGTAACTCGGGTCGCTCCATACAAATTGTATGGCCTATCTACTGCTACTTTTGGGCATGGTTAACCTTATAGTTTTCTTGTTCTGTGTTTCCGTCCGCTAATGGGTGCGATTCGTCGTGTCAATGGTGTGAGAACGAACCGATAGTTTTGAGATAGGATTGTATCTTGCGGTTTGTGGGAAATGGAATTGGTTATTTACAAACAGCATAAGAATTTGTACCGGCTAACGACTACCGTTAGGTGAATGAAATCGGGGCAATCAGTTATAGCCTTACAATAAACAAAAAGTATGTTTTAGCTAACGAGTCATTGGTCCTTTACAAGTATGGATTTACTTATGTATTTTTAATAACGATCGCGTGGTATCGTATTGAACTGAGACCCAGGCTTTGACCCTGGGATAGTAGGCATCTCTGGAGGTACCGAGTTTGAATCCTGGTATGAATTGAATTGATCGAAATTATATGTTCGTTTTGTAGTTCATCAATAACACAAAATTACTATTGAAATTTATTTACACTTACTTGAAACGAATTCGTAATAGATTTATCAAAAGATAATAATTATATCAATGACGCATAGGGCAGTAGACAATAATTGTTATAAATAAGGATCAAATTTATTATATGTACATCATCATCATCATCAACACATTAAACGTCCCCACCGAGGGGCACGAAATAAGGATCAATTTATTATATGTAAATAGGTATATTATATTGAAAATAATATTTGTGCCCTAGTTAATTTTATTCCATCATTCATGTTACTTACATTATATGTCCAGCAGTGGACTATGATAGGTTGAAGAGAGAGAAATTTCCTTACACAATATCAACCCTTTTTCTGTTATGTTGGTACGGCGCAAACTTTAACACTGGAACCGTTCATAATCCAGACACCATAGAAATGTATCATCACACGCTACATACAACGACCACTAGCCTACTAGACGCCTAATGTTTGAATTTCTCGGAACAAATAATTCTGACAATGCCCCGAAGCGGGGGGAGAGGAAAATATGCATGCTGATTCGGCGATTCAAATTTCCGCCATTACATGGATGACAACTAGTGATGGGAAGTATAGTAAATATATACCAGTGCTTATTTTATTCTAAAGGATATTATAAAGAAAAAATACATTATGTAATTTATCAATTCAAATTATTTGAAGGAATTTTATATTTTTTGAAATTATCCTTAAAAGTGATTCATCATCATTCAGCTTATTAAACGTCCCCACCAAGGGGCACGAGCCTATACGTAAGGGTGTTTTAGGCCTTAGTCGTCCACGCAGGCCTTGTGCGGATTGGCCGACTCACGCACAACCATTGAATTTTTTTGGAGGCGAGCGCAGATTTCCTCACGATGTTTGCCTTCACCGTAAGAGCGTCGGATAACGTACATATAATTTCGAGAATTCGTAAATATATTGGTACGTGGCGGGATTTGATCCTCAGCCCTCTCGATAGAAGGGCAACAGTCCACACCATTGAGCCAACGGTGCACCATTGAGCCACCGACGCGAATTGATTAATTATGTATTAATTATTCAAACTGCAGGTTACTGCATCAAAGATTTTGTGAGAAAACCTTGTGATATACTTTTACTACCATAAAGTGACATTTTACATTTAACTCACGTCATTTTGATTGTTACATGTTCTCTGAATACGAATACCTATGTCTGCGGAGTCGTTCTAGGAAACATGAAGTAAATGATTTTTCAATTACACTTTACCAGGCATATAATATGTTATAAAAAGCACTCCACATTCATATTTTAACATTTTCAGCAAAACTACGACATCGCTATTGTATAAATTTTAGAACTATGTGATTTAATGTGGTGTCAAAATAACTAACTGTCTTAAAAAAAGATTAGAAGATGGTGAAAGAAAAGGTCTGTTTCGGTATTGAATTAGTCAACATTAGCAAACAAAACATAGCAACATACAGGATCTAACTATCTATAATCGTTTAGGCTGTAGTAGCGCCTCGATTTTGGAGTCGTGTGGTGCGCGGGTCGATGAATCTCGCAAAGTACTAATGTTTGTTGCAACAGTAAAATTAATAACTTTTACAGATTAATTTCATGTGTTTTGGAATATGTGCAATATATTTATAAATAAAAAGTTTACATTCAATACTTATAACAATATTAAAATAATTGTACCTACCGATATGAGTTGCAATAACTGAAGTTGAAGTAAAAGTCTATTACTCGCTCGTATATTACCCGTTATCTAAATCCCACTAGTAATGTCACAGCCCTAGTAACGCGTGACACTAATAAAAGAAAGGATAAGCACTATTTATTTACATTACAAAGAAAGGGATGTACTGATTAACAAATGCCATGGTTACGAATTCAGTGCAGCGTAATTTGAGCTTTGAATAAATTGATTATTGACCATAATAATTTTGAAATCTTGGCCTTTTTTTGCAATTAAATAATTGCCTACATTTTTCACACTATTTCGTTGTACTGGAAGCCATGTTTTGCCTCTTTCGTATGTTATTTTGTAATAAACACGAGAGATATAGACGGGTCACGGATTTGGTCGATACTAATAAGAGAGATTACGCGATCGGTGTCTTGAGAAAGACGTATAAGTCTAAGTAAATACTTTCAGACAACACGTTATATCTGAAAGTATTTGCCTTGCATTAGGAGTCTAGTAGGCTGTAGTGTCGTTGGCTACATATATGCTGGTTAATAGGTTGATAAATTAATTGACACGAAACTGTTGTAAACTAATAAAACTTCGATCACTAACGCCACCTATACAATATAGCTGTAAACTCAAACTTGTTGGTTAACGCATAAACCTTGTTATTTAGTCATAACAACCGTCTGGTTGCAACGGTAAAACATTAATTGCATATTTTTATTGCATAATTACGATATTTATTGATAAAATACATACACAAAATATGACAGTGCCCGCGTATCGGCGGTCAGAGATAAAGGAGACCTGCACTTACGCGGCTCTGGTATCTATAGTCTCGACTTATTAAAACAACTCTTCGAATCAGTGCAGAATTTAAAAAAGTTTGAATTTTTTCATATTAGGTTTAACTGTAGCTAAATGCTAAGGGTTATGTTGAGGAACTTCTACTAGTAATAGTATTTGGACGACCCATGTGATGTAATTGTTGAAATATCAGGTTCAACATATAATTAAAACATTTTTGTTTGCGTGAACGCAACTGTTTGTATCCGTTTACGTATTTCTATGTATTATATGTATGTATTTAAAAAAGGGCATAGCCAAGGTTTTTAATCATTGATAAGAACCTACCAATAGTAAATAAATAAATATCTTTTTGCATAATAGAGGCTAGATCGCGCAGTGTTGATGGTGATTGATATAAAATAATTTATTTTAAAAATACCAGTGTATCGTTTTAATGGGCTTCGTAATCGCTGTTATATTTTTGAAACTGTCAAAAGTGTGCCTCACCAATGTTATTTTATATTGCATCATCTTTCCGCATTGTATTTAATTCTGCCGGCGTGGGCTATAGCTATGCGTCCTTAACTGGAATGTGCTACAGTTTAAATGAGGCTGCGCGGGAGTCGAACCGGTCGGGGGCCGCCTCCGCGGGGAAAGGCCGCCATGATTTACGGGCAAAATTAAACGCAACCGCTGTCCGTTTGGCTTGCCGACTCCGCGGATTTTCGTACCAAAAAGGTTTTGACTTGGCTACCTTTTTAACCTAATAACTGGTATGGAATAAATATTTATTTTCTAACATTTCTAAGTCATATGCAAGTGTAAGTTCTTGAAGTAAGTTAAGCTCTATAGCTTAAACTTTTGAAAAAAGATCAGTTGAGAAATGTAAAGTCAAGTTATTCCCTAAAATACTTATCGTACTCGTATAATGAATATAGTGACATTTTACTACGGACTAATTAACAAAGCCTCTGTGGTCTAGTGGGCACGGCTTAAGTAAGTAAATATTTTTTCAGTGAAAACATATACTATTGTATATGTTACAGAAAACAGTAAATCACAAAAAAAGAAACATGAAAACCGTTCATTCTTTGACATTAAAAAAACTATCACTGAAAAGGCACGTACTCAGCATATGTCGAGGCAACACAAGGCGCCTCGGCACTGGTCTTCCGTACACCGCTGCGTGACCCGGAGGTCGTGGGTTCAAATCCCGAAGAACGTAATTTCGTGCGATTTTTCACCAAATCGGTTAGGACATTGTTAGGCTGAATCACCTTATTTAAAAAAATGGTTCCGTGTTTCGTAGGGCACTTTAAGCTGTCAGTCACAGCCACTATCTTACGATGTAGAAGTAGTTGTTTACCCCCACCATTAAGCCTGCGTGTTGGTTAACGACCCAATCTCCCCATAGCTATGTTGGGCGGGAAGGCCTGTGCCCTGTTCTGAGCCGTTATAGGCTAATGATAATGATGAATCTACCCTTAGATTTCACAGTCCAAATTTTTACTAGATATTTTTAATCATTTTGTAACTTGAACAAGAGTGTATTATTGACTTTAAATGAACTGCAACAGACTTAATTGACCGAAAACTTAGTATCGGCACAAGCCTATCAATTGCAATTAACCGATTTAATTAAGGGCAAAAATGTTTCTGTCAATACTGGAAACGGTTGCTGCGTAGCGGTGAGTAATTGATAGTTTGTAATTTTGTTAACATTTTGTTAAATAATAGATACTTAATTAGTTTACTTAGTTTTTAATTAGTTTAGTGAAATTACCGGGTAATCACTAATAATTGATACGCCTGACCATGACAGAGCGGCATTGTAGGAGACCAAAAACCGATAGACAGTTATTAATCTACATCAATGCCGCACTACGCCCGTCACCCAAGACAACAGATGTTAAGTCACTTATACCCGGTAATTTCACTAAACTAATTAAAAACTAGGTGAGCGTCTTGACCGTCTCAAACTTAGTATATATTAAAAATACTTAATTAGTTTAATAACGCCCTATATTTTGTATAAAATTTTTTTTTTCTTATTAAGTAGGTATGTCTAATTGTCTATGCAGTAATGAATAAACAGCCGTGTGGCGACGACAGATAAGAATACAATTGTTACCTCTCCTACTCTTTCCGAGGGTGAGGTATCTTACGGACTAAAAATTAAGAAGAGAACGGAACTTACTTATTTTCTTCAACCTATCGCAGTCCACTGTTGAACATACGTCTCCCCCATTTTTTGCCAGATATCCCGGTCCGGCTTTTCTCATCCAGCCTCCACTAGCAACCTTTCTACGTTACTCTTGCCAAGACTCTTAGTTAATAAACTTTTAAAAAATAGGTGCGCTTAAGACAATCTGTTTGACGAGCTGCTTCGGATATTTTAGTACTTTTTCCTATCTAATCCGCCATCGAGGAGCAGGAAGTAAGCCCACGTGCTGATATTAGTCTACGTAAATAGCGCGGTCGGCGAGCGTGGGCGGGACGGGGTGTTTGCGTAAGTCTACCTTAGGTTATAGGCCCTGGAAAAGTGAAATGGCGACTCGTTTCACACTTCATTATTCTTCCACGTTTGCATTTGAAATGGTTGTTGAAGTAGTTTGTGGAAGTTTGTTAGTGTAAAGCTTAAGTTATTTTCCTATTTGTTTACACAATAATGTGTAATAGTTGTATGTGTTTATAATACAACTTTTATTAAATATATGTGCCCGTACTTTATTTGGACTTACTACTATAACTAGGTTCTAGGTCTAGCATTATTAGAAATTGTAATTTTACAAACTTAGTTTTAATTCAAAGAACATAATGTAAGTTTTAGTTTATATTAGCATTTTTCAATTATTGCTTCATCACAAACCTGAACCGTTTTTGTATGGAATAAAATAATTATAATATCAATTTATATGGTAGGTACCTAATTAAAATAAAAATAATAAATAAATAAATATTCACAGACACTTAACATAAATGAACACGGGACCATCTAGTTACAATATAAACAAGAAATCTGTACTAAATTCATTGATACAGTACTACAATTATTATCTTCTTAGTCGTAAACACTCTTGACAGAGTGGTCGTGGTCATTAGGAAAGAAAGGTTGAGTGGCACGCTTGACAACGTTCCGCCACTTCGCTCTCACCGCCGCCTGTCTAGTGCACTGGTATAGGCCCCCCCCGACTGCTGCCTTGACCTGGTCGGTCCAGCGCATTGGTGCTCTGCCGCGTGCTCGTGTGCCTTCAATTTTTCCCTGAACCACCAGGCGCTCCACGGAGTTATCACCACGCCTCGACAAATGCCCAAAGAAGCTCAAAATCCGAGCCTGAACAATGGACGACAGCCGCTGCTTGATACCGAGCTCCTGGAGTATAGATTCGTTAGTCCGGAAGGCTGTCCATGGGATCTTTAACATTCTCATTATAGTAAGTAGTATAATGGCATAATTTTAATGTAGATTTTTTTGTTTCTGAACGTTGTTGTTCTTGACCTAGACCTATATGTGAGGTCTAGATGCGGCTTATTTTGAAACTGCACCACCCAGAAATATGGGAACATGTATATTTTTATTTATTTATAGAACGACTAAAAACTAGTTTAAGTGGTTTTTTGTCTCCTATACCTACTAATTTAAGTTCCATTGATTTTACCGTCTTATCATCAGCCATACTTAAGGCGTAACAAACAAGATAACACCATCAAGTTAATAGGTAGGTAATTTAATGTGTAAGTTTGAAAAATACAACTAATCATTAGAAAATTTTTAGAGTCTATTCTCACCTAATCAGTGTGGAAGGCTCATACTGAAACAAATGGGCGGCCGGAGTGTTACAGTTTTGATACTTCTGGTGTTATTCTTGTTTCTATATTTCTAAAAACATGTAAGGTGAGGGTGAGGAGGTTTCACGGCGCGCGTTGCAGAAGGCGGCGGCGCAGGTGCGATGAATAAAGTACTAAGAGCTTATAATTTGACGACCCATTTGGTGTTGCGGTTGAGAGGTCGACTGCAACACCAAGGGTTTCGGGTTCGATCCCCGGGCATGTGTGCATGAACATGTCTGTTTGTAATGGTCTGGGTGTTTTCTATGTATAATATGTAAGTATATACAAAAAAAATATTTTTTAAGTATGTTTATCCGTTGTTTAGTACCCATAATACAGACGTCACGCTTAACTTGGGGCTAGATGGCGCTGTGTGAATGTAAGTAGATATTTATTTATTTTTAAAATAAATTATGGAATATCTCAATTCAATGTGTTTTTTTTTGTAAAACTTTTACAACAAACCTGTATGGAATGAGGTTCCTATACATTCTTTCTTCTTTCTTTCAATGATTCAAAATTCACCCTGTACATCCTCGTAGATTTCAAGCGCTGTCTGCAAGCATAGTTAGTGCTAACTTAGCGCGTCGCTCTCACCCGCTATATTGTGGAATTATCATAGCTTATCATTGTGTGAATGACGCACGTGGAGTTTACTGGCGAGTGGGCGAGTCGAAACCGAGCCACGGTTCTATTTCTAGGGGTTTTCATCCTAGACCCGGAGATAAAACTCTAGGATAAACTAAATAAGTATCCTCAGATGTCCCCTATGTAGCCAAACTTGGAATTCGCCAATCAGTTCGGTTAAGACGTTTCATGCCGAAGCATGGCACTCCCAAACTAGTCCTACACACTATCCTGTGATTTGTTTTTTTGGCCTATTATCACTAGTGACAATAAGGACCTGGACAAAGGGTCACATAACTTATAGGGAGTCAAGCGTTGCGTGCGGTAATAAAAAAAACTGATGCCACGAGATATATGTACGATTGATAAAACGTTGCAGACTACTTTAAACAAGGTACTATTAGGTCAACCAGCACAATAAGTCGAATGATTCCTCGTAAAAACGAATGCGCACGGAATAGGTGTGTCATTTATTTACTGGCAGCCCTGGATCGATAACATGTGATTTGGTAAAGTTATGCCTGGAACCGGCCTCAGGCAAATAAAGTAGCCTGTGTCCCATAGTGTTGCGATAGGCGATGGCGATTGTATCGATCGAATGTCGCGGACGGTTTGTCGAAATTATGGCTACAGGCCTTGGCGATAAAAGTAGTAGTAAATAGTGTTGTTCGGCTCCTGTCGTGGTTTCCTTTGCGTGAACGGAAAGTTGTCTATGGTAATAGTGGTGTATGGTATAAAGTAAAATCGA
Organism: Leucinodes orbonalis; assembly: GCA_019425675.1. Lineage (NCBI taxonomy): Eukaryota > Metazoa > Arthropoda > Insecta > Lepidoptera > Crambidae > Leucinodes > Leucinodes orbonalis. Next base: position 17,086 of record PQWD01014649.1, on the reverse strand, counting down.
TAAAACTAACCTGTGTTCGACGTTTCAAATATTCAATACCTATAATAAATTAGTATGTATATTCATTAGACCTTATTACTTTTGGGTCATGAAAATCAAAATAGGTGAATATTTTATGAATTAATACCCGTATCAGAGGTTAATCAAATAGGTGTCTGTTAATAAACACATTTTAAAGCTCGAAGTCTTAGCAAAAAAAACACTACTAACCTACAAAGGATGAGGGTCATACTGAAAACATTACAAATATTTTACAATGAAATAAGCACACTGGTTGAAGAGAAATGCAGGTAAATCCTACGATAAGCCTTGTGTGTGCAAATCGAAAAAATAAAGTAATTAACCACTCGAATGCTCAGCCAGGACATAATTCCGAAAATAAATTTTTTTCAAATTTCTTTACCGCGTTACGACCACGGATGTTTTTATGTATCGAAAGCCACATTGAAAGCTGAGACCGATGGTACGACAAAATAGCTGTGATTATAAATGCAAAATAGGAGTGTGGGTATTAAAATAATATTTTTTAAACGCATGCATACTTTTCAATGTATGTTATCGATTAAAAACAACACTAGTATACAGATATTACACAGAGTTTAGTTATTACAAGGCACTTTCTTGAAGGTTTATTGTGCACAGACGTCGGCGACTACTTGTTGGTTTTATAGTGGCCCTTAATAAAATATCGTTAGTGCTTTCATCTGATATTTTGTGTCCGGCTATGTACGTCATAACTGCTTGTTTATGGTTTTTGCAAAATAGATGTACATGTACAGCGTTTGCTTTATGATAAATTTGATTAAGAATAAATTCGAATTTGGAATTACATCTCGAGCTGGTAAACATTTCTTATCAGCCGCACTTATCTGAAATAGGTTTAATACGTTAGTTTGAGGGAAAGAATACTCCTGCTATAGGTTCTTATTATTGTTAGTATTGTAAGTTGATCCAGATAAGACTCTCTTTTATTTAGACTTAAAACTTTTACAATGGCTTCAGGGAGACGAGCTGGGGCCCACAGACGGGGCCTTAAAAATGAAGCGCCAATAGTAGTTCGGCCCGAAGTTCTCAATAAGTTATTCATAGCTACCTACAAAATGGATAGATGACCTGTAGAAGGCTACGGGTAGGGTCAGATGTAGGTAGTTTCCGGCCGGTGGGAGAGGAAGGTATTGGGGAAGGATGATTTAATGAGGGAGATGGGAAATTACGCCTCTGTATCGGTGATCGTTGAGATCAAGTAAGGTGTTCATTCATTCATTTCGTTCTTCTTATCGAGTCGATATGAATTCATAAGTTTAATATGGTAATGCTACCAATATTGGGCCACTTTAATCGCCCTTTAAAACCGAATAAAGATGGACAGTTCGGGCAAGTAGGTGTTCCATTATCTGAGAGCAACCACAGTCGGACAGACTGTTTCTGGAATGTCCCCATCTTTCTCGATTTTAATTTCGATTCATTTCGTTCATGAGCTTGGTTATCTGCCAATATAAGTTTTTTGTATGGCTGTCGTCAATAAATACAAAAAAAAATCATACATGTTCATAGCTCTTTGCAAATCAATTGGTCCAGTCCACTCCCGCTTTAAGAAATCCAAGCCATTTCCAGTAAAGTAAGTTGTAAACGCCATTTTAAACTAGATCGCGTTTTCTTTAACAAAAAGCAGTCTAGTGCCCCTTGCCTTGTTGTTAGTGACCATGGCCGACATACGACTACTTAGAAAATGTAATCTCACCGCTTCCGTATACTTAACTAGGTTAAACATGCATTATATAGGGTACGGGAGGGCTCGATATTGTGGCTGCTTGCGCGTACTGTTTAAGAGTAAGTCATGTAAAGTGGCGTGTACAGAGATTATAAGTAGGGTACGCAAATTGAGTGACAGTAATCGCAAACTATAAATAATTATATATTTTGGTCAAATTGAGTACTGCAGATAACAGCAGATCGCCTATGGTCGCCTATGATCGCCATTTAATATGTTGGCAATTTTCCGGGTTGTCTGTCCAAACTGAAATAAGCAGTGCATAATAAGAGTATGCACTGCTTATTTGCAAATATAGAGTGCACGCCACTGGTCATGCAACTATCGCTCCGGTCAAATGTTGGATGGGTGGCCAAAATATATGATGTCGAGTTTCTTCACGATCCGTGAACGTTAAGCCATCATAACAAAAACATAAGTGAACGGTAAAAAGTTAGAATCTTCAAATTGTATCCAAAAATATGAAACACTTGTTTTTTTTTTAAATCTTTCTTTCTTTTTTATGTTACCAGGACCTTGACCAGGACGGTTAAGACGCTCACCTGATGGTTAGTGATACTCCTGACCACAAGAACCATGACAGAGTGGTTTTTATGGCGACCAACGACTGATATATTATTATTATATACTGCACCCGAGACGACACATGTTAGGTCTCTTATACCCGGTAATTTCACTAGCTACAGTGTCCTCATCCCAAAACAGAAGTGCAAAACACGTCTTTTATTTTAAGGGACGATACCTACTCTAAAAGTCTACCCTTTCCATAGCTATGCTGTGTGTGAAGTCTGTCTTGCAGTGGTAGGTAGGTATATATATTGAAGATAAGTTGATTTTATTGCTTGATAATTATCATCATCAGCTCATTAAACATCCCCACCGAGGGGCACGAGTTTACCCAAATAGGGTGTTTAGGCCTATTTTGCCTACACGGGCCCAGTGTGTTTGCTTACTTGATACTCTTATAGTAACTTAAGTTCTCTTAGGAATAATATCAGTTCTGATATTATACCAAAGAAAGACCCCAAGAATATCTCACTTCATAGGTACAAAACGGTGCACTGCTGAACAAAGAAATATGGGGGTTTTGGAATGTTACCCACCACGCTAATTCAATAGACGTCGACAGGTTACCGGATCCTCGTCCTATACGACAGGATGTACCACGTACATGTGACCTTGACTTGGGTCCTGAAACGTGTAGATATGCTCGTAATCTTAATTTAATTTTTCAATTCGGTACTTTCCACCATCCGTAAAAAATAGCAAACCTTACTTTTATAAAAGCGCACCTTGTTTTATATGATGTTTCATTGATCATTTTGTTTATTTGCAATATTGTTTTTATAAAGAAACCGATAAATATTAGGTCAACTGATGATAGTGAGAAATATATGGAAACTTTTCTTTTTAACAGTTCATAAAAAGTGCGTCAACGATTAGTGGTGTCAAATACCCAATTATGACCCTAACTACTATTTAGTAAGTATTATAAGTATATAATCTCGTTTCGATAGTCTGAAACGATAATCTCGTTTCATACTTACTAAATAGTTCGCCAACATTGTAACTAAAACTGATCCATAGATTACTCGACCTCCATAAACGCGTATATTAAAGCTTTGAACGACTCAAATTTCCCGCTGCTATTAGTGGTGTGAGGCATGGTTCGACCCGCAAGCCTCGCCCGGAAGCTTTGAAAGCGATCTCCGGCTATTAGGCATTCCATACGCTAGACTAGTGATGTGACCTGTAGCTACCTCTTTATTCAATTTTATTAAACTTGGTATGCAAATTTTGCTTAGTACTAAATCAAGAACAATATATACAAACATATTAATTTATTACATATATTAACGCTTCAAAAACCTATAAGTACAAAACGTAATGTATGTTGTGTTTAAATGCATTACGTTTAATACATACCTAATTAAATTTTCATTATCATCAGCCTATAACAGCCAACTGCAGGGCACAGGCCTTTACACAGCATATATGGGAAGATTGGGCCGAAACACACAACGCGGGCCCGATGTGTATTGGTGGGTGAATTTATTTAATAAAATAATATTTCTTTGATGAGAAATTATGTGATAAATATAACAAAATGCATACAGCGTATAGACCCAATTGGAACAAGTAGCTTGTGAAATGTATAATACTCAACAAAAATAATCGCTGGTAATTATATAGATTTGAGAAAGTATATAACCTTTTGTGGGAGCAGTTCTTAATATTTATTGAATTATTGCTAAAATAAATCTTTTTCTTTTCTTCTTCTTTCTTTCATATTATGTATAAGTTTTGTCTTTTTTATGTCACGAGGTGAACAGGGCGGTCAGAACGCACACCGATGGTAAGTGATACGCTTGACCATGTCACAGCGGCATAAAAGGAGATGAACTGATATACAGGTAGGTATTATTCCCATCAGCGCCGCACTGCGCTCGTCACCGGAGACAACAGATTTCAGGTCTCCTTTATACCGGGTAATTTCACTAGCTACGGCCCTCACCCTGAAACATAAAAGTGCATAGCACTCTTATTTCACGGGACGATATCTGACACAGCTGTGGTACCTACCTAGACGAGTACCTAGAAGTACTAACTTTTGCCCGCGGCTTCGCTCGCGTTAAATTCGGTGTAAAACGGTTACTCATTCCTGGTAATGAAAACAGAATACTATACGCTGCTGTATATTATACGTCTATCTATCGATTTTTAGCTCCCTATCATGAAAACTGCGAAGTCTCATATAAAATGTCCCATCATTGTCCCATCTCTTTTATTCTTAATCGCTGTACCGAGAGTGCTACATCCGTCACTGCACCGACATTTCAAAGGAAATAACCTGAGCATTTAACAAATTATCCGTAGAATACTGAGGTTTAATGTAAATAATTAAAAGCTTTATGTAGTCGGTGATTAGGGCTTTCTATGGCACGAGTTATTGTAGATAATAAGGTGAAAAGCCTATATTTTAACCTACATAAAAGAATAATTGTTAGGTTTCTTGACGACCCATTTGGTGTAGCGGTGCGACGTCGGCTACTACACCATGGGTTCCGGGTTCGATCCCGGCAGTACAAACATTTGTGTAGTATTTATTATTAGAAAACACCTATTTCTATGTATAACATGTATTCACAAGATAAAATGTATATAAGTATGTTTATCAGTTGTTTAGTACCCGTAATACAAGCTTAACGCTCAACTTGGGGCTAAATGGCGCTGTGAATGCCAGTGAATATGTATTTATTTATTTTCTAAGATTTTAGTGATATCTCGCCGTTACCTACGGGAGTCTTTTATATAATCATGAAGGAACGTTTTCCTACATAATTTATATAAAGGACTATTCCGTTGAAAGTCACGTTTTTTGACGTGTCTTCTCTGTAGGTTTTAGTACTGAAGATTCGACCGTATATATGTTTTTCATATTTGTTCGCGGATATCTTCGTTGTTTATCAACCAATTTTAATGATTCTTTTATTATTTTCTTCGCTTAGTTGTTATGCGAATTCGAATTATTTTAAAAAATAAATAATTTGTTCTAGGTACGTTGCAATATTTTCAGAGAAGATCTTCAAGTCGTGGAGTATCGATCACTTAACGGTAAGTGCAGATGTGCAATAATGTCTTTAGGTACAAATGGAAATGCGTTGCTTAGAAGTTTATTATTAAAGTTCATAATTGTATCGTTTTTAAGACCTCTCCGACGTCATGGAGCAGTATCATACGAAACGTACTCGCAAGTTAATGAAACTTATGCTAACCTTATCCAAGTAAATTAAGATATTTCCTTAAGTCTTTATTAATAACAAATCATGTGCTATTACAGCTGTTGCAGGTGATAAAAAAATGTGTGATAGCTCAACGAGCGCTTGCCTTAAAACTAAGTTTACAGATTCTCAGATCCTCAGATTTTACAATCGTTAACAGCACATCCATGCTAGCTAAACTTGGCGAAGATAACCAGCCTTATTATTCTACAGCCAAAGTTGGACAAGAACTCCCTAAAGACTTATTTTTATTTTAGAAGTGCTTTTTGGCAGCCGAAATTTCTCAAACTTTTTTCATCAGCACATTATACGTCGTCACCGAGGGGCATGCCCCTTCCCGTATATGCCTAAAGGTGTATAGGTCTTAGTCGTCATCGCGGGCCCAGTGCTGATTGGACTTCACGCACAACCTTTGAATCTCTTTGCAGGCATACGTGGGTTTCCTCACGATGTTTTCTTTCACCGTAACAGCGTCGGATAAACGTACATATAATTTCGAAAATTCGAAAACACATCGGTACGTGGCGGGATTTTAACCTGCGCCCTCCCCGATCGAACAGCAACAGTTTTTAGTGTCTTTGAATTGAAACAAAGATTTAATTTAACTTTGCATTACAGTGCAAGTGTATAGACTTAACAACACTGCAGTTTCCGACTCGCCTCTCCTATCTGCAATCAGAGTGGAAGTGATAACAGGCGTTGATCTTGCCAAAGCTAGTTTCGATAGCAAATAACGGCGGTGTTGCGGACGAATCCGATCGTAATTACCGATACGACGCTAAATGTGTACGTGGTATCGCTGAGAGATTGCGCTGACTGACGCACAAACTACGCGCTTATATATTGTGAGAGAGATTAATTGACTTTTCTTCTTGATCTTCTACAGCCGCACATGCTTAAAACTTTACAATTAGACAATACACTGACAGTTGTGAGTAGGGATCTACATTGGTTTTATAATTCTGTATCCTTTTTGTTAAACTACTGGTTTGTGTTTATAATCGTCGACCGTTCTTCATAATTTGAACTTGCACACTTTTTTATTTATACATTTTTATTATTATATCATGAGTTTGCGATCAGATTTTTATGAATATTTGTGCCCCTCGGTGGGGACATTTAAGTATGTCGAACAAAAATTACGGACCCCTACGTACCCCGTTTAATGCTAATGATGATGATTTGCAGTCTGTGTGATTGTAGCGCTCCATAGACGATATGATGCTTTATGTTATTTCTGAGCTGTCGGTCTAAGTGTAGTTTCCGGGAACTTTGGTAATTGACAGAGTGATCGAAATGGCCTAGTACTGAGAAAAAAGAAAAAGCCACATAAAGTATGCAGTTTACTAGTTATAATGTTAAGCCATTAAGAAATTGAATATTACTTTGGGCCCCAGAAGGTCGATGGCCGAAATTTCCTTTAAGCAAGAGTAACGTAGAATATGGTGGCCTGATTGACTATAGATTTGATGGAGGCTTTTGTTGTAACCATTAACGATAATAAACTGATTGATTATAACGCAGCTTTCAAGCAGCCTATAACGACCCATTGCAGTACAGGTTTGCCTGTATATAATGGCTATGGGATGATTGGTTATTTTCAATGAATCCTATATAAAAAATGTCAGTATAACCTTACAAACAATTCGGCTATCACGTGTATTTTTATCACATAACGCTTTATGTTTGTTTTACTATTTGTGTGAGCTTTCTTCTCTATAACCAACGATATTCAGTATATTAAAGGTAGATACGCCATCCGTACCTCAAAAACGAACCGCAAAAGATAATACAGTTGTAGGCTCTTATTTAGGTAAATGAACGCTCATTCGAAATATGTGTATGTACGCTGTCGCTGCATTCGGAACACTTTTTCAGTTGTTTTGTGAATACGAATACGCATATCACGAATCTATACTTTTTACATCATTGTCTATAACAGAAATCGCTTTCCGCTTATGCAGCTATAAAGCAGTACGCCATTTCCTGGTGAACAGTACGCTTGTGTTCAAAGTCAAAGTCAAAAACATTTATTTAAAATTAGGCTTACAAAAAGCACTTATGAACGTCAAAAAAATATACAAAAATAAAAAAAACGATTAAAATACTAAACTAAAAATATGAGTTTTGATGCTTTGAAAAAAAGCGCTTCAGTGGTTTGGCCTGTTGAGAAAGAAGCACTCAAGAAAACTCAACAGTGTAGCCTTGTTTAAAAACATTTCCATTTTCCTTAATGTAACAATATATCATAAACACTGAAATAGCTGAGCAGTTTAAGATTACGGATTTTTATCACATAAATATTCGTCAATAGTGTAGTACCCTTTTTTAGAAAGGTGGTTTTTTATTCTAGCTTTAAACATGTGTAAAGGTAACTCGACAATATTTTGCGGTACCTTATTGGAAAACTTTATACATCTTCCTATAAAAGATTTACCTACTTTATGTAGTCTCAAGTCTGGAACAGCAAGTTGTTTCTATTCCTAGTATTAAAATTGTGTGAGTCACAATTTTTTTTAAAGGTATATAGTATTTACGGACGTAAATTAAATTTTCATAAATATATTGTGATGCTATAGTATTATATTTTTTTTTAAAAAGTTCTTAAGAGAGTCACGGGGTTAAGGTTGTAGATACAAACGAATAGCTCTTTTATAGTAACAAATATTATATTAATGTTGCAGCTGAGCCCCACAACAGTAGACCATACAATGACACTATGAAAATAACTAAAATAAACCAATCTTGCTGTTTCTACATCTGTCAAGAGCCTTATCTTCCTAACAGCATAAGCTGCCGAGCTAACTGTTACAAATAGAGTAGAAGTTGAAGGCAAGCATTTTACGGTGAAAACTTTATCATATGAAACGTTGAACGTGTAGAAAGCTAGCTAGTTATTATGTAAGATAATCGGTCAGGGTATGTATGTTTATTTGACGACCAATGCGGTATAATGATTTCATTTATTTATTATTTTATGTTATTCAAAATACCAACAGCACTAATACAGTTTGTTGAATTACAATTTGAAGTACAACTTATTTCTAGGCTATTGATTGGTTGATGTACAAACAAGCTCAACAAACAACACATCTTGCTCCAATTTTTTCCCTTGGATCCAAACTTACACTAGGTTAGGTAGTCCCCCTGCAACGCCCTAAGCCGAGGTTCGCGTCTCGCTCTGGGACACCCAAGTCTCGTTGCATACATTTTCGGGCTGAGAGCCATCTGCGCTCGCCATTTGTACAGTGAAGCTGTGAAGGCTAACAGCGGCCAACAGCGTTAAGACATTCAGAAAAAAAGCTCCTTTGTAATGACAAGTGTCCGTGGGTGACGAAATCTTACCATCTAGTGAATAACCTATTCGCTTCATCATCATCATCAAATCATTAAACGTCCCCACCAAGGGGCACGAGTCTACCCGTACGCAGGTGTATAAACCTTAGTCCACGCGGGCCCAGTGCGGATTGGCCGACTTCACGCATAACCTTTAAATCTCTTGTAGGCATGCGCAGTTTTCCTCACGATGTTTCCGTCACCGTAGGAGCGTCGGATAACGGACATATAATTTCGAAAATTCAAAAACACATTGGTACGTGTCGGAATTTGAACCTGCGCTCTGCTGGTTGGAAGGCAACAGTCCATTCGCTTGCCTACCCATAAATAAATAAAAATCCTGCCATCTTTAAAACAAAGAACACGGAAGAGCCCACTAAACCAGATCTCGGCTACTTTCGTCTTGCAACCGGTCGGTGATATATTTAAATGGTTACGTATGTACATTGTGACCACGTAACTTATGCGTAACCTTATTATTACCAAATTTGACGGTAAATACCGGTACGTTGTACAAACTACGTGAGCAGTTTGATTTAGTTACAGAGACGATTCCGAGATCGCTGGTCGCAAATAACACATAGTATCAACTCCAACCAAAGCGTATTGTATTTAATATATAATCCACAGACATTCACACAGCTTTATCTAGCCCCAAACTAAGCTGCTTGTTATGTTTAATAATGTTTGTAAATTTGTATGTAAAGTCATATTAAATAAGGTTTTTATTATTGTGCCCTTATAGGGTTCATGTGTCATCTACCTACAGTTAAAATTTATAAAATCTTGTATACCACATGATTGTAATGGATAAATAAATTAAATGGACCCCAATTCTGCTAATTGAAAAATACGCCAATAGTATGGTTATGGCGTCTCAATAGTAACATTGTGCACTCATTCGTACTTTTTATAGTAAATTTTAATTGGTGACTAGTTCTACTATCAATTACCATTTTAAACTATTATGTGGTACCGGAATACCAAATTTACAGTTGGATTGTAAAACGTCATAATGGTGTCGTAATGTCAAGTATATTACAATAATCGGCCCAGATCCACGCAAAACTATTTCTCAGTACCATTTTGCTGGTCTTGTGAACATTATTTTTGAATCATTCAAATACCGATTGAACCGAATTCATAATAGTACCGCTTATTTGAGCTCGTGCCGGCTATCGAGGTATTAAAAGCACATTTATTACCGGAGCTTAGAACTAAATCAGGGCAGTTAAAATGGCGCTTGGTACACCGTTACCTGTTTTACGACTGCTCTCGATAAAATGGTGCAACGGTAAAGCTGAAAACCTATTTTAATTTATTTTTATTTTGTCATTGTTTTTTGGATAGCATACAATTATTTTATCAGTATGAAATTACTGTTAAAATACGCGTTAACAGTATTTTGACTAAAGTTATGGGTTAATTAAGTTTTCCCAGTTATGGCAAAAGAGCATCATGCCGCCTCGTGTAATTGACTGATAGTTACAAATTAATATTGCCAAACTTTTAGACGAACTCTAAAATGGGGAGCGAGTAAAAAAATATATTTTAGATCAAGGTGACTACAGGTCTTAAAAATGCCTGAATAGCCCCTGGTCATTCGAATTATAATAATAAATACCTTACAAATAGCTTGTATGCCTACGTCAATACAATATTATGTTTTCTTAACATAAATTTAAAAAAATGTAAAGAAATATATATAAACGTCATTTTAGCGCTCCCATCTAAGTAACAGCGGCCGGTGCGCACGCGCCGCTCCCGCCATCTTGTTTAATCTAATGCCGTTGATCGCGGAAAAGCGCGCCAACCTTCAACGACCTTCGCTCTCCGACACAAACACAACCGTACTATACCACCGCGAGGCAAAATGCACCTTATTGCCATAGCTTTCGTTACGACACAAGATGTTAGTCGAATATCAAATACAACGGTAGATACGACGTGTTAAGCCGCCACGCCCGGCCTGTCTCATGTATTTGTGCTCTATAAACAAACTGATTGAATTAATGCACTGGTCCTATAAATCTATCAGGGCAACTAAATTTATTTTAAAGTGATACTTTGTCACATTTGTTGAAATTATTTTATTATAAAACCAGTTTGCGGATACAATTATGCACTGTTAAAATTACTTTGTAAAGAGTTAGTTTCTCCATTAACGATTAATACAAATAGGCAAGTTAACTTTACCTATAAGTGGTGCTCTGACTAGGTTAAAGTTGCATTGAACCCTCAATTAAGAAAGTCCAGCAACGGAATGGCTGTAGGACGAGTACCTACCTAGGTAGTAAGCTGTTGTGATGACATGATAAGTTGGATATATCATCATCATCGAAGGGCCCGAGCCTACCCGTAAAAGGTGTGTATAGGCCATAGCCAACAGGCCGAAACACTAAAGCATTTTTTTTTCAAGTATCAAAATTCATTTATGTGGTTTACTTTGATATTTTAAACGTTTTTTATTGTATTTTGTGACTTTTTGACGTTTATAGGTTTTTGTAAGCCTAATTTAAATACATGGATTTTTAATTTGACTTTGAGTCATCCACGCGGGCCCAGTGTAGATTGGCCGACTTTACGCACACCCTTAAATCTCTTCGCAGGCGTGCGCAGGTTTCCTTACGATGTTTTCCTTCGCCGTAAGGAAGCGTTGGAAGTTTGATATAAATGAAAATATTCGAAGCTTAAAATACAATATAGGTATTTCTTAGATATATTAATATTTGCTTTTGTTACGTATAGGAACCTGCCACCAATACCACGAGACCACGGATAGTCTAGTTTGTGAAGCTTGGATCGCTGTGTGGTCCGGAGATCGTGGGTTCAATCCTCGGGAGACCTCACAGTAAAAGTCGCTTTGTACAATTACAATCTCATTATAGTAGTTGTTAAGACCCACCAAACACGCGATGGGTTAAGACCCGTTACCTACAGTAGAACGTTACCTATAAGCTGATGGTAATCCTCCACAACTCCCGTTTAGTATCCATCCACCAGTGACTTTTCGCAAATCCTCGATCCATCAGACTTAGGTGTTTTATACCAAGCTTCTATCTATCTATTCAACCTATCACAGTCCACTGCTGGACATAGGTCTCCCCAATTTTGCGCCACATATCCCGGTTCACTGCTTTTCTCATCCAGCCTCCACCAGCGACCTTTCATAAGTCGTCGGTCCATCGGGCCGGAGGGCGTCCTACGCTACGCTTGCCGAGACGCGGTCTCCACTCCAGAACTCGTCTGCTCCAACGGCCATCGGTTCTGCGACATACGTGACCACTGCCACTTACTACCACTACCAAGCTTACCAATTGCAAAACTGTTCCAATGACAGTTTTGCGACGAATCTGCTACTTTATCATGTTGGTGCAAGTGTAACAGTGATCTCATAGCTTCTAAGCCTATCTAGCAGGCCCAAGTCCTTAATTGCATAACCTGTAGCCTGTTTCGCGTCCAATAAATTACCTAGGGCGTATCATCACGAAGCGGCGAGCCGCCGCGAATTTTTCATCGCCAACGCGGAGTCGCTTCCTGGTGGAAGATTTACCGAGCGGCAGATAAGGGCCAATCTGTAGCAATGAGCTGGCGGCGGCTACCTACAAACTCTCGCTCTTTTGTTTTGATAAGTGCCTGTAATAGTGGCAGTGATATATTTGCGAGACGCGGTAAGGTTGGTAAAGTTTTATTTAGCTTGATCTGTTTGGGTTAAAGTACATGTTATAAAAAAAATATTGCCATCGTTTCAGGCCGCGTAGGCCTTCTCACACAGCATAGCCATGGGAATAATGGGCCGAAATCACCACGCGAGTCCAATGCATCGTATGATTGTAGCCGGAATCAACAGCTTTGCCATCAGTAACATGGGAACATCTTTTTAGACTGTTTAAGCAAACTGTTCTGAAGGCAATCTGAGTATACATTTATTGAAATTTTTATTCGAGAAGTTTATCCGACGCCCTTATGGTGATGGAAAACATCGTGAGGAAACCTAGAAAGAAATTCAAAGGTTGTGCGTGAAGTCGGCCAATCCGCACTGGGCTCACGTGGATGGCTAAGAATCGTGTTTTTTTTTTACTTGACTATACCGTATGAAAGTTTACTAAATGGGAACTAACACATGCAATTACTGAAATGTTTTTGAAATGGGAATAAATGTATCAAATATAGAATGTTTACCAAACGCAACTTTTTGATAGGTACAATTTGAGGTTTACGAAATGGGAAGTTTTCGAAATGGGAAGTAGCCTCTTTGGCTCTTTACGGGTAGGCTGTGCCTCGTGCCCCTCGTGTGTGTTGTGTTGAGTAAAGTCATGATGATGAAGTTGTATGCAGTACTAAGAAATTCAGCGGGAAAACCAAAGCTCTTTAATTTAAATACGCTCAAAATGCGAAGCCACAAAATGGCGGAAAACTCAAAATATTAACGCACAAGTTCAAAATTATTATCTATCAGTTTATTTATACGCGTTAACACAAGTTGGTTGCGGTCCGGCTGCATTGTCGGTACAACCAGTATTAGTTTTAATTCTTCGATAGAGGGCGCGGACAAGACTCGGCCTGTTCAGATACAGATAGCCCATTTTGCGTGCACAATTGTCGCATCTGCGCCCGCGCACCATTGTGCCAGTGGGAACATGGCCTTAATTGCGCGCCTGAATAAATTAAAACCAGAATGCTATCGTGGACGGCCGTGTAACTTAGGAGCCACGAAAGTGGATAAAGTTTGCGGTATTGGGAGTTGAGTTTCCTGATCAACTATAATTTGGGAATTTAGAAAATAACGCAGATTTGATAACATTTGCGACTCCCTTAGAAAATTTAGACGAATACAGTTCATAAGAAATTTTAAATCTTGTCTGCAAAACAATATGGGCAGCATTAAAAGTTTCGACAAAAAAGTTTGTGTATTTTTGATTCATCTAGTGCACTGGTTACACGAAAGAACAATGGATAAACCTAAAGTAAATTTAGATTTATAAGAACTCTTTTATTAATATTTTTTTCAAGTAAAACAACAAGCAAAGTGATTTTGTGGCCACCATTTTGGTAGCATTAAAAAGTAAATATTATTTGAAGGACTAATGGAATTATATTATTATATTTGATACTTTGTTTGCATCTAATAAATATTATTATTTTTTTCTTTACATAATACTTTCTTAATAAATAATAAGGCATGTCCATCATTTAATATTAAATTGTAATTAGAATACAATTTTAACTTTTTAAATAACAATTCGGTATTCTCCACCATTCGCAATAAAATACCAAACCTTATTTTTCATAAAAGTGCACTTTATTTTACATGTCGTTTCATTGATCACTTTTGTTTATTTGCAATATTATATTTTTAAATACACTGAAACCAATAAATATAAGGTCAATTGATGTTAGTGAGCAATGACGTCACGTTTCAATAATCTCATACAAAATATATGGAAACGTTCCTTTTTGACAGTTCATAAAAAGTGCGACAACGATTAGTGGTGTCAAATACCCAATTGGTATTGTAGCTCAAAACGTTTCATAGATGAACGTCTTAGCGTTCGCATAGGCAATAGTTATTACTCGTTCTAGTTGTTTGTTAATTGAAATGCGTGTAAATATCCCGGCGTACGGGTTATGAAACAGGCTTGTTATATGGAGCTCACAATGTTCAATGTATTATAAGATTTATAAGATAAATGAGTACACAGTCGATGACCTCGTTCGGTACTGTAATAAATACATAAAGATTTAGTTTAACAATCATCTTGACTAGTAGCTCGAGTCGTACTGTATTACAACTGTGAATTTCATTATTAAGCGTCTCGTTTGCGGCTAGTTATCCACATTTAATAATTGAGGTAATTTCAAAGGTTAAGTTTACTTTTCAAATGGATAGAGTTGTTCGTCACATAAAAATAAAAAGTCACTGGAAAAAGATAATGGAACTAGCTCAAACCAACATCACGGGCCCAAGGTACATACTGATGAACGGACGAGGCTCTGGCCATCCACCTACATGATTTAGGCCAGCTTAAATTATCTAAAATCAGCTAGCAATGAGAATCGTCGAGGAGGACAGTCTAGCAGTAGCATGTACGACTTTGTTGGTGATGATGATGAAAATAATTTTATCTGCCACTTTAAATAAACCTATCTTTAATACGATTCCTATGTAAAAAGTAAGTATTTTTTATTATAATTAGGTTCAACAACGTGTATAAGTAATCCATTAGCGTAGAGTTATGCTATGATCTTCTGAAACTGTAAAGTTTTAAATTCTAGTGCCGAAAAAAATTTATTTTAGCTATGTTGTTTGATATTTATATAAATATTCTATTATATTATATATAAGGTCATAAAATACTTGTTCACAACATCATGTCCATATAAATTTGTACCAAGCAATATAGTCAAACAATCTTATTACGAGTCAGTTATATGATAAAGTGGCAGCTTAGTTACTTGGTTACAATGTTGTTATATTTTACACGGCGACCTACAAGGTCGAATGTGACAAATTGTATTCCACCATTAAATATAGAATGACCTTATTCCGTTTACTGTTTTACCTGCTGTCCAAATTGAAATTAGTTTTCCTGACAAGATTATTTGTTCATATGGTTTAAAGTTTGTGATATTATATTTTCGGTAGCTATGTGTTTCTTGTTAAGTAGGTATATTGTTAGTAAGATAGCGTGCTTTGCAACGTGCTCGATATTGGAATCCTTGTTGTTCTAAAATTCCAATTTTGTTTCGAATAATTTCTTAGTTGAATATTGAAACGGGGTCTAATAAGGGGCCCGATCTTGCAACTTTTGGGCAAAACCAACTCCGCCAGCACTTGTTTTTCCGATGGAATTTTCACTGTTGGCCATAGATGGCCTATACAGCTTCACCGGTTAAGTGACGACTTCAAATAGTTTTTAGCAGCCTAGGAGCATCCCAAAATGGGGTTTTGGCTCGGCTGAGGGCGTTTCAAGGGACGGTAAATAAACTAGTATATATTTGGGAAGTAAAGCGACCAGGTACGTTCCGGTAAAACGAATTGGGACTGCTTGAACTATCAGTGGGTCGCGATGTAAGGCCTCCTTCTGTATGGGAGCTTCCCTCACGTGGTGCATCCTGCTGAATAGCGAACGATGCTGTTACGGTCCAGAATTAGCCAACAAATTCCGCTTCATTACTGAATTTTTTTTCAACGGTGTTCTTTTATTTAAAAAAACCACACGTATTGTTGGTACCTACATTTGAATAATGACACAAATGACGTTGCTAAGTAGGCGGTTATACTATGTTACCTACCTTATGTCAGATAAAAAAAGTTGTCAACAATAGAATGATCCTCGAAACACTTAGATACAACAAAAGAGTCCCAATCCGCCAAAGTGGCCCGTATAGCCGATAATCAATCTAGTTTTACATCTGATTAGGTGCAAATTACAATACAAATAGACCAGTCACGATTTTAAAACTGACTTAGAATGGCATAAAGTAACGTATGCTGATATTTGAAATGAACCATATGCAGTTATGACAAAGTTCATGCTTGGACGCAACATGAAGTAGTTGTATTTACTAATTCCGTTAAGTAACAAGTCTTATTATTTAGTTTACACGTCAAGCAAATTAAGTCACTATTTTGTGGGACAGTAGCGTTAATTTTTAATGAAGCTGTGAATGAGATGAGCCTTTGTTATCCAGTTTCTGATGTGACAATGTTCTTCGCTTACGTCAAGGTGACATGAGATGTTAACTATTGTGTTAGCACTAAACATCCGTGACCTTACGATGTACAAAGTTCACTGAGTGCAGAAGGCATGATCTGCCGACACTTGCGATGTAATTAGCCGCGCAATATAAATAATTTATTCATAACCTTAATAATGACGGTAAGTTATGATGATATTACAAACGATAGGCATTTAATATATACTTAGGTTAATTTTTGGGTGTTCACCTACTTGCCCAAATACAATGTGGAAATTAAGTCTGAGTTCTCACTTTCATATATGTACCTCATATAAACAATCAGCTTATAACATTCTTCGTTCGTCTAACGTTCTGTAGAGCTAAGGTCTTTGCGAAAATCATTGGGAAGTTTGGGTCGTAACCACCACTCGGGCCCAATGTTGATTCATGGTGCTAAAACTACACCCTAAGAAATTAGGGAAAACATACATACATAACATGCCCTCGAGTAATC